>CAIGRR010270304.1:3873-14108 GCA_903798365.1 Fraxinus sp. 1973-6204 | reverse complement strand
TTTTTTTTTTTTCAAAAAAATGCATTTTGTGGTAGTGTTATGATGTAGAATGTGCGCTTAAGATGTAAAGAAAAGTTTTGGGTTTGTATATAATATTATTTTATTGAGAAATGTGTGGTTGAAATGTGATCAAATAACTGTTCAAGAATGTATATTGATAGAAAAAATGGGGCTCAAACATGAACAAAATTAGCAAAGAAATAATATTTGAATCATAGAAGAAAACTTACCAAAAGAGTTCAAAAGTCTTTTCTATAAGTTCATGGTATCGTATTGAGAAGAATTGTGTTTGGCAACAAGGTAATGTGAATTCAAGCAGGGAATAACGTGCATCCATATTATGAGAGACTCGATTAAAAAAAAATGTAGAGAGATAAACTAAAGAAAAATCATACACATATTTGAAGCATACGTTGAGAGCTCTAATCTTGTGCAAGGAGTTGAGAGTTCTTCTGATCATAGGCAGTTTGCTGAACCAAGTTATAATTATATATTTTTTTTCTTTCCGACTCTTTTAATTTTTTCGTTTCCGCTACCTTATGTGGGATCTATAGTCGTGTTTGTCTACAATAAACTTCTTTTTCACTTTGGTGAACACATCAAAGGCGTCGTGTGTGTTGACTTGTATAGTATTGTAGCTACAACGTCAAAGTATCCAGTTTAATGAGTGTATTAAAGAATGACAGTCGGCGGATGTATCTTGATGAAACAAAATTTTAGTCCAATGACTCGATTGTGACATAATGATGCTTAATAACCTACTTGAAATTGTGATATAATCTCGATTACTCTGAGAGTTCGTTTGATAGACAAATGTGGAAATGAATTCAAATTCCACGTTAGTTGGAAAATAAAAATCCACAAAATCGATAAAAATTCGTTTTCCATGAAAATGAAGAAATTGCAGCTTAAAATGGTTGTACCTTGAAATTCAATTTTCATTTTCACGTTGCAATCAAACGGTCAAAATGAAATTCGTTTTCGTCGAATGTGAAATTTTTCATGAAAAATGTGGCAATCAAACATGGTCTAATAGTTTCTTTGTATTATAAGCATGACAAGTTAAAATTCTAAAAATAATTTACATAACTTTCCAATAATTAATTTTTATTTTATTTTTCACTCTTTTAAGAAAGAGAGAGGGATAAAACTATAAAGAATTAATATTGGATCCACTCCCCATGCCTTAACCCTAACTAGTGCCATAGGAATGCGGTTGTTGTATCAAAATTATTATCAGTAATGTGCAAGCTGTAAATTATTATTATTTTAAAAAAACAATCTGGGATTCCCCAAAGATTAAAAAATTCACTGGATAACATTTTTTTATCTATGTCCAATAGCATTTCGGAACGTGTAAAGGATTATAGAAAATGTGTTTTATTTAATTTNTCTGGGATTCCCCAAAGATTAAAAAATTCACTGGATAACATTTTTTTATCTATGTCCAATAGCATTTCGGAACGTGTAAAGGATGATAGAAAATGTGTTTTATTTAATTTTAATAAAATAGAAAACCTAGGACTAGAAAGGAGAGAGAAAATATTTAATATCATGGGATTCTGACAAAAAATAATTTTCAATTTGGTCCTTGGGGGACCATGGTGAAATATAATACTGTTGTTCAAATCTTGAAAGATTACAAAATCTTTTTCTTCACAGCAGTTTCAACTCTCTACTCAATAGAAAACAACTGGATGAGCACATTCTTGTGGTTGGGGTTGGATGATCTATGTGAGGAATAAGTACTTATTTAATTATTTTGATTTTTGTCCAATGAATATAATGTGAATTTCTTATATCCCAATTGAGAGTAAAGAAAAGTAGGTTAATTCCTTTTTCTATATTTTTAACTTATTATTAAATGTGTACTTGAGTTTCATTTTAATTGTGGTCGCAAGTGGGTCCTCAACCACTAATTTTGTCAAGTCGCGTGCGTAGACATAACATGTCACGCATGGTATCAGAGATTTTAGTTGGAAAAAAGGAGACAGTAGTTATGTCCACGAGTTCGTATAAGATGAAAGTAGATAAACAAGAAGAAAACAACAAAGAAAAATGAAAGAGAAGATAACAATACTTGGTTTGAAAATGATAAGTTGGATTTAATGTCATAATGTTGGTGCTATGCACTCTTGTGCCAATAATGTCTTCCCCTCGTGCATGAAAAATGGGACAATTGACCTACGTCACTCTTGTGCCAATAAGGTCTCACGTCACTTCTTCTTAACGATTAATGTTCATCAACGATGGTCCAAGATTGGTGTACATAATGGAAGCACCATGTTACGATAGACATGATTAAGAATAAAATAATTGCGAAAATAATCTACTAGCTGTACTAAGTCCTTGTTTGGCTTCCATTTGTCTAAAACTCATTTTCAATTACATATTTTAAGAAACACACAATTTTTACGAAATTTTCAACTATACATTTTATCATTTATTATTATTGAAATATATTGAAATCTAAAATTTAACTAAACCAAACGGCCTAATCGGAAGTTGCTGTATTGGTCATTTGTATCTGTTCTGGTTAACTTTGTATATAATATTGTAATAAGAATCAAATACATATAAAGTAATTTTTTTACTCGTGGGAGTATTATAAAGGTTTTACTTTCACCCATGTTTGATCCACATTTTTTTTTTCGAATTTATTTTTAATCATAAATTCTTTCAAAAAAATAATTTTGCACGTAAACTCAAAACCGTCCTACTTTTTACACGTTAATCCCATTTTACAAAATCCATTCTAAAAATGACGTTTGATCTAAAAAATGACTTTTTTTTTCGAATTTATTTTTAACCACGTTTGATCTAAAAAATGACTTACAAAATCCATTCTAAAAAATAGGACTCAAACAAAGACTTCAATTCCACCAACTGCTCGCTCGATAATGAAGTAAATGCAACTTCTCCTGCATCCTACATTGTATGTTGTGACCTAATATAGAGCAAGAAAGCAAATGAGATTTTAACACGTCATAATATAGTAGTGTCTTGTCGACGCTCGAGCATAACAAACACGCCAAAATTTTATACCCCCGGCTTCCAACCATTCAAGAAATTGCAGCCTAAAAACTTCAACACCATCCACAATATTAATCAGTTTTCTAGAGATTAAGAACAAAGTAAAATCCCAATCGGATTCAATCAAAAAACTTCTGAACTGCCTTGAAACTACAGAAGAAACAACCCCAGATTGTGGCCATAGCAGTGATTTGAAAAGAAGAAGTGATGTCCTCTACAACTGCAAACTCAGAGCATAAGCTTTCATTAACATCCAACGGCATTAGTGAACACCATATGTTGGCTTGAAGCGTAGGAAAGTTGATCGGAATATTAGGATCCCAAAATAGAAGGCTGCGATTACATCTTTTAGATGCTTCCCACAACGAGCAATAAGATAAGTTGGCAGCCATGGCCAATAATTCTACATGACAGTGACCGGTGAAATATTTCCAAGGGTCTTGGTTTTACAATAGCTATTGCCCTTGGAACCATTGAATATTTGAATTCAACTAGTTGTGGCCAGTTATAACCAGTGTTTCTGGTTTGCTTGGCGTGTTCATTGCCAATTCTGTTATAATAAGGGCACAAGTTTAGCACACAGTACAAAGCAAGACTGAACAGCATAATAGACATGAGTTCTTAACATTTTTTTTTTCTTTCTTGTTGTCCAATGGTGTACAATGCACATAAAAAAGAAGCTATAAGTCTGATGACTCACCGACACCCAAAAAAGTGATTTTGCATTAGACTTGGTTGTCTTCTTAGGGTGTGTTTGAGCCACATTATTTTGGAAGAATATATTTTGAAATAGTAGATTGATGGAGAATGTGTGATTGAGAAGGAAAAGTTATTGATGTGATGAAAAATATTATTTTATTGAAGAATGTGTGGTTGAAAATGAGTAGAAGAATGAGAATTTTAATGTGACCCAAACAGGAGCTTAATAAGATGAAGAGTTGGGGAGGAAGGTTAAGACTAGGCCTCGGATTAGGTGTGGCTTCATGTAAGCTTCTTTTCTACATGAATACTGCTTTCCCTTCTGTGTCTACACAGCCACTTGTGCTGTTGTGAGAGAAACAGATGGTTTTGAGTTCTCTGGCACAATAGCAGGCATGAATGGAAGTCTAGAATTGGGCTCAAAGTTTTTACAGATTATTACCTTATTTGGACTTGGCCATGTAAAATTTGGACTACTAGCTGCAAGTGACTGGTTGAATACAATTGATATTCTATACTAACCTTATTGCAAAAAGAACAGGCTATGAAAGCTTATATTTCAGGAGAACGACTTTTTGGGATCTCTTTGAACATAGTAATGAGCTCTCACGTGTGCCCTCCCAGGTGGGCCTCTTCAACGTTGCTGGCGCTCTTACTGTTACTTGTAAGGACAAAAAATGACTGATTCAAGAGTGTGAGCGATACTTCTGAACTGCTCCTTCATACTTGCTGGTAATAACACTTCGACAGATAGCTCATCCTCACTCTCTTCCTTAATCCGTCAATACTGTCTTAGTCCAACAATCCATAAATATCTAATTATTGAAGACTTTTCCAATAGGACTTGTTCTAAAAATTAGACTAGCAGAAAAGACTCCTTTTTTTCTTGATGATGGAAAAGTGATCAAGGAAAATCATATTACACTTCTATATGAAGACTCAAACTCATTTGTCTTATCCTCTTTATAAGGTGCCTCCACCTCGTGTTAAGCCTTTAACATCCATGCGGAAATCACTTTGGCCCTAAGGAAACCAAGAAAAGGCCAAGGTTTAATACCGCACTGGCTTGCCATCGGAAAGGGGAGCAAGTTGGCACCAATCAAGCACCTAAGTCCTAGCCTAACATAAATGTTATCCTCGGACTAGGAGGACTTTTGTTACACCGAGTTGAAATATATATATCTACTTGTACTCTTTATTATTGTTAGGGACCAAAAGTGCAAATCTCTTTTTCATCTTGTATATACTTTTGTGTATTTTTCATCAATAGAATATACAAGTATTTTTCTCCTAATTCTACACACCGCCACAACATGTGGAGCCTTACCACCAACCCACATGGAGGCCTTTATGAAATGACCTCGTGGAATCCATGTGGGCACCTAGACGAGGCAAACACATCACCCCAGCACAAGCCTAAGAGTATACTTTGCCTCTAGCGCCCTACCTGCAAATAAAAGTGATAACACACCAGCTGAGGCAAGGCAAATGCCTGGACCCTTCTAATGCCCAGTCCTGTGCGAGGCACATCCACAAACTGCTTCATCGTCACCATAGTGGGCGATGCAAGGGTCGCTATCCAAAGCATAGGTAATCATGTCAAAGTCTGGGAGGTAAAAGAGTATGTCTTCTGACATAGGGCAGAGAGCCAGAGATATACTACCACAACGTCAGATGACAGTTCCCGCGCATCAAGATTGCACCCTCATATGGTATGTGTCAGTCCATCCCATCAAGCGGTC
Organism: Fraxinus sp. 1973-6204; assembly: GCA_903798365.1. Taxonomy (NCBI): domain Eukaryota; kingdom Viridiplantae; phylum Streptophyta; class Magnoliopsida; order Lamiales; family Oleaceae; genus Fraxinus; species Fraxinus sp. 1973-6204. Next base: position 8,634 of record CAIGRR010270304.1, on the reverse strand, counting down.
ACTTGTCAAGTCACATAAAAAAGGAAAGACAAATGACAAGAATAACTAGATTACACAAAGTGAGAAAAGGCAACTGGCGCCTCCTTTCAGTTGCCATTTCGAGAAAGCTGCAAGAGGAACATATGGAAGTGGCTTCCATCATAGACTCAATTCGGGGAAGGACAGTGATGGGTCGGCTACCTATCCGCTGGCTGAAGATTGGTGGTAAAAGACCCACCCAAGGAGTTGAGAACCCTTCTCATGAATCCTTCCCCCTAAATACACTTTAGAATAGCAATGTAGGGTATGTAAAATCCAGCCAAAACTCTGTCAAATTGTCTTCCCACCAACTTCCATATTTTAACTTGATTTGGAGTGAAAACAATTGTTGAACCACCTCTCAGAGCAGCAATCTTGCATTCTTAAGAGTTGTCCTACTGTGCAGGTAACTTATATGTTGACAGAGAGAGGTGGCATGGGTTTGTTGACAGCAGATAAGTCAGATCGAGGTCAACAAAGTAGTTACATTAGAAAGCTAACACAATTAGATGTAGGATTATTCTTTCCCGTTCAGAAATCAAAAGTAGTTAACAGTTTAAGAGTTCTAATCAAAAGATGTCGATAACGATCGTCACTACAACACAATCTATTCTTCACAGTGGAAGAAAATATTAAATGAAACACAAATATCAGTGACGTTACTATGGCATATTAATCGGATAAAAAAAATAAGAGAAAAAAAAAGGCTGGAGACATGTTATTTATAACTATTAAGGTCAAACACCATTCAAAGAAAGCCAAGCATCTCCCAAGTTATTTTGACCTCTTTCCCTCCTTTTTCTTTATAACTTCATCAATGTACATTATACCTTTTCCTTTGTAAACTTCAGGAGGCTTGCAATTACGGACAGCTGCGGCAAATTGATGCACCCTTTCCTTGTCAATCCCAGTGCAGCAGACTACGTTGTTTTTGAAGCAGAACACGCGAACTGCTGGAGGTACAGTAAGTTCGACCTCATGGCTATAACCAAGTTTAAGGTACAAGAGACGACCTTCTGCTTCTGCTCTGGCTTTGAAACCAACTCCAACAATCTTAAGAAAGCGAAAGAATTTGGCTTCCATTGTAGGACAAAAATCAATCACCTGAATCAGGCAACAACTACATTAGGTCAGCAACGTGCATAAACAAATAATAATAGGAAATAAGAGACGACGAAATACAAGTCAATAATATCGTAAGTTCTCAATCAGAAAGCGGTTTGGGGAGATTAAAAATGAATTGTTTGATTTAAGTTCAGCACCCTATATGATAAAATGACACCTGTGATAAATTCAATGCACATGCATGCACGCATCAAGGGAAAAGTGAAAAACAAGATAGGATTAGATTAACATCACATAATAGATTTAAACAGAGAAATTCAGGTGTTTATTAAATGTCTTTTTGGGTCTTAAGCCTAAACAATGTTAAAAAATTGTACCTAACAGGATTCTTATAAACCTATATCTAATTGCATATGTCCACTATCAAACAAAGATGTGCAAGATGAAGCAAATATGGATAAGATACACCCCTTGGTGCCTAAACAACAGAATTCCTCGAATTTGCATCTATAAAAAAGCAAATGAATATGAGCTTCTCTATTTCTGCTCAGTGCTCACCACCAGAACCCCACCACACCCTAAGAAAAAAAATGAAATAAAACAAAATAATCTTCGCCTCAAGCTCTAAGACTCATAAAAGGAAAATGATCTTAGATAAAACAATAATCAAATCTCTTAGTAACACTGCACATCTCTTAGTAACACTGAGAATCCTATTATAACCTTCTCTTCATCAACTAGGATCAACAAGTTAGAGTAAATGCAACAATGGAAAATCATATTTATATACACAAGTAGATTGCTTGCCCAGGCCCATTAAGAAATATACTCGCCTCTGAGATGGCCGACCCACAGGCCAATCTGCAGGAAAGAAATGAGGCAACAGGGAAAAGGCAAAAATAATATACTAAAGTGACCGGTTAATATTGATTTATTTTTCTGTGAAAAAGCTTAGAGACAAGTATTTACTTATAAAAAGGAACACACAAAGTGAAAATTGTACGCTTAAATCAGTAATTCTTATCCAACCATCTGTCCAGTCCACTGGCTAGTGGAAGGAATAAAACAGTACCAAATCATTGCTTACTGCCTAGCATCCATTCTCAAACTCCATTGTAAAATTGCAAACAAGGATTTCAAACAAAGCCCATCTCAATGAATCCTATCTTCTTATGAAGCGGAACAGCTTTTACAGGCATTATATCAAACATTTCAAAGCCAAGTGTAAAATTGCAAGCAAAAATTTCAACCAAAGTCCGTATCAATGATCTCATCTCTTCTTATACAGCATATCAGTTCATACAGGCATTTTATCAAACAAAAAATGTGCAATTTGTTTGCACTAAACCCATTTTCCTAAATCAACAGAGAGTAATGTACCAAGAAACATTTGTATCTCTTAAAAAAAAAAATAGTTTATTAACGAAATAATTTCACATAACAGGTTGAACAGATAAAAAAGATGTCAAAACAAAGCCCCCGAATAAAAGTATAGCATTTACTTTTGCAACTTTCAATGGGTATACACGAAAGAGTAAAGATTGTGTTTTTACCTGAAAGTTGTTTGGTTTTTGGAAGATTTTATTTTATCTGCAATTCAATATGAGCCCAATCACCCCAGACGCAAACTCTTATTACTAGTGGAGGATTGTGAAACAAAGTTGCCACAAAATTAATTTATTTCCATGTAAAACTTGAGGAAGGATTATTTGCGGCGTCGATAGAAACAGGAATGGAAAAGGAGAAAAAAAATATAAAGGTCCCACCGAGATTTGAACTCGGGTTACTGGATTCAGAGTCCAATGTCCTAACCACTAGACCATGGGACCATCTGTTACAACGCTAACAATATATAAATATATATTTTAGATTTAATCTTCAAGGCATACATAATATTTTCTTCCTTCCCCCATTTTCACCCCGACTTACAAAATTTATACTCAACTTCGTCTCGCACTATCTTCTACAAAAAATACTTTTTATCCAACCGCACATATTTCGCTACATAACCATTTTCTGTACAAATAGCTTTACCTTATCTACATTGCATTACACTTTTTAGGCTGACATATATTTATCAAATCTAGTTCAAAATAAATATTTAGTAGCACAATTTATAAATGGTTTGAAAGTCTTCCTCGAAAGCGGGACAGTAGAATAGAATGTTAAAAGGTAAATTTTATAGGATCTTGCTACTTACCAAATATTTTACCAATTCGACACTTGGCGCCCCTTATTGGAGGGGCGCCTGTGGCGGCAGGCGCCCCTTCAATAGGAGGGCGCCAAGTGTCGAGTTGGTAAAAGATTAGATAAACTATTTGGTACATTTAGATTTATCCAATTTTATATTGGTCAAGTATAAAAACTTTAAACTCTTGTTTGGTGGAAATTAAAATCTATATTTTAATTTAAGTCGAGGTCAACAACTAATTTTAACTACACATTTTATGAGACTCATAGCTGTTGAATTACACATTCCATCAACTTTTTATCGAAATATATTAAAACGTGATTTTAATCTCCATCAAACAGGATCTAAGTCCCTGTTTGGACTCCGTTATTTTACATTTTAATGATGGAATAGTAATTTTTTTTGAGAATGTGTGATTGATAAAAAGAAATTTTTAATTTAATGGGGATCAAACATGAGTTAAGATAGAACTTCAAATCTTAATATATTTGTCATTATTATTATATTAATAAAACTTTACCGTTAAATTGTTGATAACTAAGTATTAACTTAGAATCGAAGTAATGAACAAGGTAGAAGGCAAGAAAAGCGTAAAGAACATGATGTCTAGCATGAGGTAAGCGATACATTAATTGATTTGTCTTACATTATTTGAGGTGTAGAGTTTCGTAGTTTTCTTTAATCTTAAAGCTCCAAAATGTTTCAGTTTATGCTTCTACCTATTATCTGGATATACAATTTCTGATGTTTTTGTTCTCACGTAGAACGTTAAAAAAAACTTTTGAAATAGAACATTACTACTCTTACATGGTTAGTAAGTGCTACATTAATTGATATGACTTAAAATTATTTGACATGTAGAGTATCATAGTTTTCTTTAATTTTAAAAACTTTTGAAATATAACCTTGCCACTCTTACAGGGTTGGTTCACAGAATTCATACAGAGGATACTTGACAATTTCTGGTTGAAAGATGGTAAAAAAAAAAAAAATAAAAAAAAAAAAAAAGGAACCACATGAATGCTGCTACAACAACACCTGTAAAAATATGTGAAGAAAACCTCTGTAAACTTTTCATTTTTCTTTGAAATAACCAATAAATCAAGTATAAAACATGTAAATCCTTAATTCTATTATCACATGATCATGAACTTTATACTAAGACTTGAGTTCCATCTTACCCTATCAATTAAGAGAGCGATTCAAGCTCTTATATATTCATTTGATATGGGTTTTTATTCTTAATACATTGCTAATGATCCTATGAGTGATGATAGTTGAGTTGAGTTGGCTCGTATCCAAATCCTACGTTGGCTTATCTCAACATAGCCCTTTTGGCTGGGCCTCATGGCCTAACGACCTAACGAAATAAGTCCAAAAATCAAAGCAAAATTATTTTTTTTTAAAGAATTAATGAAGTAGGCAAATAATAACAATAATAACAATTGAAAAAGAGCCGCTCTTGAAAAAAAAAAAAAAAAAAAAAA
>CAIGRR010270116.1:0-20228 GCA_903798365.1 Fraxinus sp. 1973-6204 | reverse complement strand
TGCCTGCAGCGTACACCAAAATGAAACGATGGCAACTCATGCAGTCGAGAGATTATCAGCGTCTGCTAAGGAAAAAACTGGAATCCAAGTCCTCCTATCAACCGTTTATGCTTCTGCTGGCAAATGGAGCGATTTTGCAAATGTGAGAAAGCACATGAAAGAAAAAGGAATTCTGAAAGTTCCTGGTTCGAGCTCAACCGATGTAAATGGAGTCATCCACGAGTCTACTTCGGGTGAAGAATCCCATCCGGAGAAGATCCTTACTGACTCAATTCTACAAGAGATAAAACTGCAGACTAAGAGATTTGGGTTATGTTCCTGTTCTAATAAATGTTTTGCAGGACAGAGACAAACAAGAGAGAATTCTTGCTGAACCGACGCAGGGAGAAACAAGCCATTGTCTTCGGGTTTGTATGTTCAGATTATGGAATGCCCGTACGGGTTGTTAAAAATCTCCTGATGTGTTCCTACTGCCACTCTTTTGCTAAAATGGTTTCCAAAGTATATGATCAAGAAATTGTAAACCGGTTCCACTTTTCCAGCAAGGCCTGTGTTCTTACCATGACTATTGGTAACATAAAGTGTATACTTGTTGAATGTATGTGTAATTTACTCATCTCTTAATGGCTTGAGGGAAGACTTCTGTGCTCACAAGTGAAATTTTCGCAAGGCGAAGGATTTGATTAAAAAAATCACAATCTGTTATTTTAGCGTGCTCTAATACTACATCGCAATATAGAACAAAGGAATCAACACAAATGGATCTACCAGAAAATAAATATTCTGAGGACGTAAACCTAGTAGGATTTCAAAAAAGACGTGACAGAGACTTCAATCTGCTACGGCCAGGTAATATTTTGGGGTTCGGCTTCTGCCACCCAAGTCTTTCCAAGAATTCCTCAATCAACCTTTAGAAACAGAAAACAAAAATCAAGACAATTAGAAAACAAAACTCATAGATTCAAACAATAAAAGACTCCATTTGCACTCACATGCTGCAAATAGCCTTCTGTGAAGATGCCAGTTCACGATCTGGAAAACTATCTTCCATGTGAAAGCTCAACCAAACATACAGATCCAGGACCTTCAGTTACCAATAGAACAATAATTTAGCAGCAAATCCCACATTAACAACAAACATATCCGATAATACAATCTATTTAACCCACATTCAGAAAGAATTACAGTATGACTAGAGCTTTATCAATACACATTCGATCCCACATTAACAACAAACATATCCGATAATACAATCTATTTAACCCACATTCAGAAAGAATTACAGTATGACTAGAGCTTTATCAATACACATTCGATTAAAAAAAACAGATAATAATTCAGCAACATGGAAGAGGCAACTTGGTTCTCCATTTTTCCCAGGTTTAGGAGATGGCAAAAACCGATTTGAATTCCCTATTTGACCCAAAAATTGACATTTTAGAGATGGCGTAATTGGAAATTGTACTGGCAATAAAAATAAATAAGGCAATTGTCTGTTTGGCATCCTGCAGCAAGTATTTGAGTCATCAAGACAATTATTACATACGTTTCCATTTGTACAAACTACAAACACAATACTTTAATGGATCAGGGATATATTGTGGGAAAATGTTGGATCATTTTATGCACAGGATACCATTGTGTCATACACCATGTTAAATTACATTTCAGTTCATTGGAAAGGCGCGATATGAGTATTATAGATCCCCGAGTCTCGAACTTGAATGTGTGAATAATACAAACCTTGTGAACAGATTCAAGCTCTTTAAGTGCAGTTTGTGTTTTTGGGACCTCGAGCGTTCCCGGAGTAAATATTTCTCGAAGCCTTACAATGCCGTTCCTGGAATAACTTTGTGCAAACTACTACCAATCAAAGCAACGCTATTTTACAAGTTTCACCTGTCAAAACATAATAGTTGATAATAACCAATGACTACCAAGTAGGAATTACCTGAGTAAGGCCCTGAGATGAAATGTAATCATCCATATCTGATGGACTAAGGACGAAAAATACTAGTTAGTGCAGGCACAATGAGGAAAAATACTAGTTTTTCACTAGCTAACTAGAATTGTTCATTAAGAAAAGCGTCCTGCCATATTTGATCATAGTATATGGGATTGTTAATTTGAAATAGTTTGTAGTATTGTCAGAATCTTCATTGTTTTAAATTCATTATTATAAGAATAAAATATTATCATTTACCAGAAAAACGAATTTAATAAAAAATCATTGCAAATTGAAGGTGAAAGCATTATCCTTTCTAAGGGGACATAAATGCTACCTTATACAGAAGAGATATTTATCATTCAAATTAAGCGGCAGTTCATCAATAACAGCAGCGACTTTCTGTGGGTATAACAATCATAATTAAAAGTTATCAAAAGGTGAAAAAAGAGTCAGAAAAGGAAAATCGAAGGAAATATGAGAGATTCTAAAAGCAGAAGTCTCCCATATTGGAAGAAAGGAAGCAAGTAGGGAAAAGTTGGCATACCAACATTTCTTCACAATCAGCGATGAAATAGCTAGCAGATAACTTGGCATTCTCCAGGAAATGTTCCTGGGAGCGAAAATTGTAAATGAGGGATCAGAAAATCCAAAAATAGCAAACCTGAAAGTAATGAAGGTCGATAATCTGAAGTTGTTTCAAGTGGCATGAACCATTATCTCCAGCACATGCTAAAAATAATGATGGCTAATATACGGTACAAAATAGTTGCGTAAGAGGCAAAAGTATCATCTATATTAAGTTCCTTATGTTCTTGCGCATTTTGTGATCTTACAGGACTTCAGCCAAGGAACTACTGCACAACACTAAGCAATTTCAGCAGCAATCCCCTGAGGATGCTCCAGTTTGATTTCATATCCCGGAGCTACGGTCACAATTATATTAACAAGCTTGGTGTAGATTGAATAGAATTAAAAAAAACTAAGCAATTATGAAATCTGAAATTGGGGATTCAGATCCAATGCCATATAATTTCAAAATTCTAGAACTTCTTTGAGATTTGGAACCCTGTTTGGAGTATTTAAGTTGTATTCCATAACAAATCAAAATTAGCAGTTTGAAGCATAAGATGCAAATCAATAATGACAGACACCACAAACAACAGATCCAATGACTAAACAGTTAATTTCTATAGATTTCAAAGATGACACTAAATTCATAAATGTTGTTTAAGAACAGGACATGAACTTATTACATGTTTCTGATGGTAGAATACAACCAATAGTTGGCATGAGGTAAAGAATAGTCTCTCTCCTAAAATAACCAGCATGCAAATAAACATTATGCTTGGCAAGTTTTCAGATAGAAGATTCAAAATGTTGCCCCATCCAAAATATCCAAAAAGAACACATGGACCATATTGAGAGCTGATGCATAACTGGTCAATTTTCCAGCCTTTATTCTGTGTGTACTTAATAGGCTAACCCCATAACTAGATGAGTGGAACACCTGGATTAGTTCTGGCCGAGAATTAAATTTGGCATCTTGATGGCACCGAAATCTCTACCCAGAAACAAAAAAACTAGATCACGTTTAAGTACCAAACCAGGACCCATGCATTGACTCACCTAACCTTGATACAGTAGAAGAGAGAGAGAGAGAGAGAGAGATACCTACCAATAACTGGAGCATACCAAACGTTGGATGGAGAAGAGAATACATGAACAAAAGGTCAAAGCTCGGAAAAAGTCCAGCTTGCTGCATCATAAAACATGTCCCTTTTTTAGGTAAAATTATCAAGAGAGTGCATTCTTGTTAAGAGAGAAATTCACCAACCCAGCAATGAACAAATTACCTCAATAATGGGAGATGGGGAACTCAATGCTGAATTAAGTAGAGGTAGATCTTCTGCATCTAGACACGTCACTTCACCAACAGGGAATTTAGATCTATACCTGCCTGCTCTTCCTACAAGAAAATCCACCAGTCATAAATCATCAATTTCCATAAGCTTTGTAAAGCTAGTCATTTCCCACAGAGAGAGAGTTACTAAATATAAATAAAACAAGAATATGTACAAGAGTAAGACCATTAAAAAATGCAACAACAAAAATATAAACAAACTAAGCCTTGTTCCCAATAACTTTGAAAAAAATAAAAAATAAAAAAAGTCAGCTACACTAATCCTTTTTCTTACTCGGTTAAGTTCATTGCTAGATCTAGTCAAAGATCTAAAACAACTAGAATCACAAATTCACCAATATACAATAAATATACCAGTGAGAATCGAATTCCCCCACACTAACTTTCTCATTATACTTGTCACTCTGAGAGGTAACTAGTCCATGTCCTGTCGCACCAAGCTTATTCTCTCTCAGTTATTTTTTTCTATTTTACTTTTTTTTCTTTTTCTTTTTCTTATGAGGGATGGAAGGAGGGGAGTAAAAAAAAAAAAAATTCATTATCAGTATAGGCACCTTTCTTTTGACACAGCAATACAATTTCAATCAGTAGAGAAAAAAGTGAGGTAACAGTTCTTTCTTCCTTACTTCTTGCTTTTTTTAATCTTGAGTGCTAGTACAATAATCTAGACATGCAAACAACATTAACCTTCAAATAATTTCCACCTAAGGATTAAGTATATAAGATAAAGAAGTTAAATAGTATGGATTTGGAAGGCAGCATTAGACTAATAGAACATGTCATGAAAAGAACATGACAAGTTAGAATTCATACTCAATCGGACTCTCAAGTTCTAATTAATGCATGGTGAAACAGAATCAAGAACATTTAGTTATGTTCTACAAATGAAGCTTTTTGTGAAACAAGAATCCTGAGAACAAGTTGATGACTTACCTGCAATTTGTTTGATCTCTGAGACAGAAAGGTCCCGCATTTCCACACCATCAAATTTCTTCAAGGTTGAAAATATAATTCTAGATATGTTAAGGTTAAGACCCATCCCGATGGCATCACTAGCTACGAGAACGTCTAACTCACTGTTTTCATCGTTGAACATTGTCGCCTGCAATCCTAAAGAACGTATTAATTCAGCTCATAGCTGTCAGATGCAGGATTCAAAATGGGTTACATTTTAGAGAACAACATCAATTAGTGTGAACTAAAACTAAGAATCCAAAATAATAGTACATGTTAAAGAATAAACCCTAAGGAGATTAAATTCAATTACATATTGAGAGACTATGAAGTACAAGGAAAGAGCGGAATAATGGAAAGAGGACCCTTGCAATCAGAAACTCAATAAGAAAATAACCTTTAAAGAAAAAACAAAAAATCTCATCTGAAAGAACTTTTACATAGATGTAAAATAAACTGACCAAAGACAAATGAAGGTAAAGAGTAACAAAACCTGTCTTGTTCGAGTCTCTGGAGGTAGTGAACCATAAACAACAGAACATAGATGCTTTCCTCCATTTTCAATTTGTTTCTGTCAAAATCAAAGAAACAAGAGGTTCAATCAGGATGTGTTGAAATGTAGTGACAATGCATAGTGAGAAGAAAAATTAAAATTAACTGAATGTGAATGGATCTGATTATATAATCTCAAATTCAAAAAAGATGAACTTAAATATGTAGGTCAAGCGAGTTTCAATTGCAACCATTAACCAGTTTGGCCACATAAATTCGCAAAAGAATCTAGATCAAGAGTGATCTTTGATCAATTCTTTGTAGTTTCTTTCTTTGGCTGTGTTTAGTATCTTATTAAGGGCCTATTCGAAATAGATTTTGTGAGAAGCGATATTTTTAAAAAATGAGTGGTTAAACGGTAGGGAGAAGTTATGGGTCCACGTGTAAAATTATTTTATTTGGAGAATGTATTATTGGTGAGTTCGGAGAAAAATGAATTTTAAAGAATCTGTACCAAACTAGGGCAAAAACTATAAATATAAGTGGTATAATTGTTAGGAATGAGCCCTTAAAGAAGACAATCCTATATATATGAACTGTAAAACACTATCACTAGGATCGGTTTTCTCCAGTAACTTTAGATCTCCAAGTAGATATAGCAACAAACAATACGGACCAACCCCAAACTTCCCACATAAACTACCATTAAATAAATACCTTGAGACCTAAAAACCGTAGGTAAATCATTTCAGAATTGTGGTCACACATCGAAGATTATTTTGCAGTAGAATTGGGTGGAAGAATGTGAGTTTTAGAGCACTGCAGCTTTTTTTCAGATTTATGCCTTCAAATTTTAAGGTCCACAGCTAAGTAAAGCCATGATTCTGTGTTTATTGCATCTTGTATGTGTGTGTCATTTAAGTCATTTCTTTCCTTTCACATTTCATTGCCTATTTACTAATTCATCTTTTCCCTTTTGGAGGGTTGGGGATTGGAATATATGTAATGATATCTCAAAGATATCAATTCCTGACCTTTATCCTGTAAATCTGACGACGTGAAAAGGTGACAATGCAGTCTCCAGTTTTTATATTAGCGAATGATCCAAGAGGAATCTTCAATGGAACAAGGGGCGAAAGCCTCTCATAGCATTGAACCTAAACGAAACAGGAAACAAGAAATCAACAGCAAAGCAGAAGTGTTTAAACTGAAAAATTAACAGGAGGTTAAGCAGCTCAATAAGACACGTATTCGTTTAACTTCGGAGCAAAATGCCTTTTGCTTACCTCAAACTACTTATATCCTCCCATCCCAAAATCTCTTACAGGAAGGCGAAACAAAACCCCTTCCAAAAAGTAAAATCAGAAAGAAACGCACCCTTTCTAATGTAACGCCCACAGGAAAAAAAATGGTTTAAGAAAAGATTGCGATGTAGCTATTCTTATATTGAAAATAGCAAGATATGATTGACAATAATATTTTCACATATAACTATAGTATATTGTATATTGCTTATTAAACAACATTAATAGAAAGGTCGTAGGTATCTTTGCAGGAACACAGCTTTATATGTCAAAATAATTACAAATTAATCTACAATCTCCACTTGTCACCTAGATGCATCATACTGCATCAAAATAACATTTACTGTCAAAACATGGTCCAAATATAATATATACACCAAATTTTTTGAAATGACATCTTAAGCAATACAAGTTAAAATCTGACAATTATGTAATCTCACCGCCTCTTGAGTCAAAAGAAAGCTAGAATTTAGATACCTTGACAATGTCGTCGGTCACTTTCAAAATTTCCTGAATTAGGGGAACAGCTGCTGCATCTCCACACAAATGTAATTCGTCAGCAGATATTCCTAATAGAGCTCGTGTAAATGAAAAACCCCTTGACCTACACCCTAACATCTGTGAAGAAAAAAAAATACAGAGGTTACAATAAATATATAACATGGATTCCATTGATGATGAAGCAGTTAAAAATACAAATTTCCAAAAAGGGTAGCAGTGTAAAATTAAAAAAATGTTTCTAAAACTATGCACAAAAAAAAGACCATGATTTTGGTGCATCCAATTTGATTGCAAAACCGTTCTCCTTCTTTATAGTTCTTTTTTAACTTCTTCTAATAGATCAAAAGGCTTGTAGGTACAATAGCATTGATTTTAGACAAGGCACATACATGAGAATTTGTCAACCTTCACAATAGGCATACAACATTTGGATGCCCCACACCCCAGCCAAGGCGGGTTTCGGAAATTCTCGTTTTACACATAGTATGAACTAGCATCATTTTGCAAAGCACTGTAGATCAGTACTCTACCACCTCAACTTTCATGCAGTGTATTGAACTAGCATCATTTTGCAAAGCACTGCAGATGAGTACTCTACCACCTCAACTTCCATGCAGCTTATTTACCAGGACCAAACCAAAAAAAGTAATAACTGCCCATGACAAACTGATATTAAAGCGACTATCTTGTCTTATATTAAATAATTATAACTAATTGTTTCACCATTCCATGATAATATGCTTTAACTAAGCACATTAAAAAGTCAGTTTCAGAAAATCAGTAAAGAAGGCATGGATGACCAAGTCATTTTTCGAAGATTCAAAATTTCAAGTTATATTATTCCGCCTAAATAAGATGATAGAGAAAAACAAATGAATGCCATACTCTATTACATATAAAATAATCAATTAGGACGAATTTCTTAGCTTCTGTGTCTTCAGGAACCAGAAATTTAAGCAATGTATGGTAATTTTAGAAACTTTATCAGAGTTGAGTTAAGATGTTTCTATAGGGGCAGCCAGAACCGCAGAAGGGAGGAAGGATATGAGACAAATATCAAATTGAGGATAGGAAATAGAGAATGGAACTATTGTCAATGATGTTGGCTTAAAACCTTCGTTATACCAATTGGGAAAAATGGCTTCTTCCTCACTTTAGTTCCGTTTATACCAAATAACAAAAATTGATTGAAACATCAAAGGACGATGGCGCCAGGCATGTGTTATATACGAACCTGAATTTCATCAACAACAGCACAATCATAATCAGAATTCACATCAGCCATCTCTACAGTAACAGCTTTATGTTTTGCACCATCAACTTCCTCCCTTTCTTGTCCGGTGATAAGATCACAAGGAACTTTAGCCTTATTCAAACGTTTTGCCACCTCCCATGCCAATAGTCTCAATGGCCCACAATAAATACCTGCAGCAAGTATTTCATTGGTTTCTCAATTAAATATCAGGGTATGCACCTGAAAGAAACAAGCAGAATGTCGAGGATAATAATAGGGAAATATTTTCATATGCAATATACCAGAACAACTTGACTCCAGCTGCTTCAATGCATGATATGTTTTACCACTATTTGTTGGACCAACATGTAAGATAATATTTCGTCTTTTTCTTCGAGCCTTTGGGTACCACGTATGAGGGCGCCTAAAATTTAAAGCAAAATAAGTACTGAAGAATGTAAGAACAGACTGTGGAAACCATTAACAATATTAATAAAGAACAAAAAACTTTATCTTGGTATCGTGAATCTTACGTAAGATCTGTAAAGTCAACTTTCTTTGCTCTCGTGGAATCGCTGAGCTGCCTAAATAATTGACACATGGTCAATGGGGTTCTAAACTTTGATTCCCCAGAAAAGAAGTAAAACTCCAAATTAACTGACCAGCAGAAAGGGTGAAAGATATATCAATTATCAAACAACAGAATGGCTACAAAAGAACGCAGTGCTCAGTGATACCTTCGAACACCCAAAAAACAAAAAATTTACATTCAATATGCATTGACAACAAAAGCTACTAAAGTAATGTACTTGCCACCTTATCAGGTAAACCATCTCATTCCAAGATTAACCTTCCCATCTGTATACACTCATGTAACCACAGTACCCATGGGAACACGACCTTCCTTCCTTCCTTTCTTCTTCTTCTTCTTCCCCCACCCCCCCGACAAGCAAAGATTTATTAGCATCTATGTGACGGATGGGACAGGGGCCTATGTACTTACAATTCCATGAGTAGCTACAAACAAAACTTTACACGGACGAAAATGATTAGAATGTCCTCTGCCCTTATAAAAACAATTCCATCTGATGAAAATTATATGATCCATCTGCAACTTATATTGCAAGCATAAATCATCATTCCTATAAAGGAATTGGACAAGCAAGTAGCAAGACAACCTATTGAATTCCCAGTAGATCTGGATAACTATAGAGTTAAGCGTAGAATTGGATCTTTAACTCTACCCCCAATCTCACCCCCATTAAAAGCATAAAGTCAACCAGATCATGACCTTCTGCAAGCCAGATCATCAACTGTCACACCAAAAAAAGCATAAGATATGTTGTCTTGTAAGCATAGATTACCACTCCACCATCTCCATCAAGCAATGCAATTAATCATGCATCCGAGAGCACATGCATCACATTTCTACTGAGGACTAAACTTCATACTACGCGACAGATTTTCCATGCTGCTATCAAAATTTCCTCCCTGTTTATGTTTAATTATACTTATTATCCGATATAAAATCAAATGCTAGCTGCTGTTATTCAAATGAAACTTACAATTTCTACAAAGGTCAACCACCACATCATTATTAATTTTTATTCCTACATCATAATATGCTATAACGACCAGCATTTGATCATTAAAATACTATTGATACCAAATGTGAAATTACTTATTTACTTCTTCCCAATTCCTTTACTTCAGATATTTACTTGTTCCCAATTCCTTTATATTATCAACCGAATTTTATTGCCTAGCATCTTAGTTAACAAGGGAAAAAAGAAGAACGGAGTTTACCAAGACTACGAGGGGCGCTGTAGTGTGTTAGCCTTCGAAGAAAGATCGAAGACCCCATTTTTTCCCTCGTTTTTGTTCTTAATTTCAGACAACTGAAGGTTAATTCAAGTGGAGATTGAAATCATACGGGAAAAGGGAAGCAAAAATGATTAAGAAACGGAGAGAAGTGAATATCGAACTGTTTTTATTGATGGATTTTGTGGAGCTGAGGAACTGATGTATCGGTGTTCATGGCGAGTTTTCCGAGCGCCGGTTCCGGTTGTGCTCAAAACAAGTGTCGCGTTTGCCTGTGGATTAGTTGTGGGTAAAAAAACACTCCAAGTCACTCAGCTTTGAGTCAAGTTTCATTTTAGTCATTCAACTTTTTTCCCCCCCTAAATCATNAGTTTTCCGAGCGCCGGTTCCGGTTGTGCTCAAAACAAGTGTCGCGTTTGCCTGTGGAATAGTTGTGGGTAAAAAGCACTCCAAGTCACTCAACTTTGAGTCAAATTTCATTTTAGTCATTCAACTTCCCCCGCCCCCCCCCCTAAATCATTGATATTTCAAATCAATTTGCATGTTTGGACAAAGCTTAATTTTTTTTTCTTAAAATAGTCAAACATACTTTTTATTAACACATTTCGTAAAATATATAATTTACTTTTCACTTATTTTCCAACCTTTTAGTAGAAATCATATCTTAAAAGCACTTAAATGCACTCACAAATATTGTGTTAGCACGATTATCGATAATAATCTTATGATCAAAATTTATTTACTTTCCTAAGTATTTTCATGAACATCCATAGGGCTCCTCGAGGTTAGGCGAGGTAGCTTGAAGCTTACGATCGACACTTTCTCTACTAAAACTTTGAAGCTTATGGCACTTTTCTCCACTATAAAACCACTCCAAATTGATTACATAAACATTAAGGTATATTTGGTGCACTATAGTATTAGACCATATAAGAATTTTTAGCTATTTGATGTTTGTGGAAAACTATAGTTGGATTTTTTTTAATCCAGGTTAGTCTTCTAACACGATCCACTCTAGATTGTTCTCTTTGTTGTTTTCGAGTCATTTTCAATTTTCGAAAACATTGAAAACATGTTTACTTACCTATTTTCTGAAACGAATTTGCAAAAACAATTTTAAAATTTACAAAGAAAACGAAAAAAGCCAAAAAAAGTCGTTTTGACTGTTTTCAATTAAAATCAAGCCAAAACTTCATTTTTTCTTTTTGAAAATAATTTTTCAAAATGACAAAAAAAAACGTTTTCAGCAATCTCAAAATGGACACTCAAAACTAAAAACTGAAATACAAAGAGAAGAACCCCTAAGCTTTTGTTTGAAAGTAATTAATTGAAAATTATTTTTTTCTTATGTTTATTTTCAATCACACATTTTCACATATTTTCATAATTTTTCACCTCAGATTTCAAAAAAAATTTATAACAAGAGTATATCCTCAATTACTATTTATTGGAAGCAACGGTAGAGAACTTGCAAATGCATTATTTGCAATATCAGACAATTTTATAAATTGTGAGCAATTAATTTCCACCGACTCAAAATATCACAACTTATTTTAGTCCCTATTTGACAATCATTTTTTGAAAAATAAAAATAAAAATTGAATAGTAATTTTTAGAAGAATCTGTGGTTAAAAAATAGAAAAAAAAAATTGAATTTACATGCAAAATATTTTATTGTGTGAATGTATGATTAAAAATAAATACGTATAAAAAATCATTTTCAATGATTATCTAACCGGGCTCAATCTCATCTTCTCTTGTCAAATCCATGCTTTTACTTAAATTTTTTTTTTTTTTTTTGAAAGAAAGGCATGGATAATATAAACTTTATTAAAAAAATTATATATTGTACAAAATTATGAAACTATTATGTTAAGACTAAGAGAACAAAATTAATTTATAATCTCAATAACATGTACACGTGAAAAATATAATTATCTAGACAATTTCATATTTAGCCGTTGTTTGTTTACCATTATTTCAAAATTCTTTTTTTTTTCTCAAACTCACTTTCTATCACACATTTTCACAATAAAAAATTTTTGCACGTAAACTTTAAATATTTTTTCTACTTTATAACCGCACATTTTTAAAAAATTCACTATTACTAAATTCATTTATCAAACACTGGCTTGTTTTGTTCAAAAATAAAATAAAAATCAGCATGCTTTGAAATCTATTACATCTTTTTTTAGCACGTCGACTTGACTCATGAGTTAAACTATTGCTTATTGAGATTGAATTTGATAACTATGATAAAAAAGTGCTTTTATTTAAATATTTATTTTTTAAGAAAAAGAATCGGCATGTTTGAGCCCTTTTTTTAGGTAGAATATATATTGAAATAGTAAGTTGATAGAGAATGTGTGGTAAAAAATAAAGGAAATTTTTTTGGGATACATGTACTATAATTTTATTGAACAATGTATGATTGAAAAGACTGAAAAAAATATAACTTGATAAAAAAAAAATGAGGATCAAACAAGGTCTAATGTGATATACTATTTCAATTAAGTAATACATTTGGCCCCTGTTTGACTGACATTATTTTTTTCATTCTCATTCTTCTATTCATTTTCAACCACACATTTTTCAATAAAATAATATTTTCAATCACATCAAGAACTTTTTTTTTTCAACCACATATTTCTCATCACATCATTTCAAAAAAATGCATTCTCTCATTTTAATATGCACCAAACACACTCTGATCTACAAACTTATAGCTTGTCAATACAGGAGGGTGTTGAATTATTAATTATTACCTTATAATATTTGTCATTTGCCAAAATATCATTTAATTTCATATTTTTTTTTTTGAAATTCACAAAATATCCTTTATTGACCAAATTTATTTAAGAAAGGTGTGACAAACCACGTGGGGCGTCATAACTCGTCCCATATTCATTAATTCATCATTTGTAGTCGCTAAATTACAATAAAGTACCCTTTTATTCCAACATCAATTATTTTACATAAACTGCAATACTTTAAACTAGAGCACTACCTTTGACATACTCAGTAACAACCAATGCAACCAAACCCAACATAGCAAATCTTCCATTCCACATCTCAGCATCAGACGTGAACACCCCATTCGATTCTGATTCCGCACTAACCCCTTTGAACAGAGGAATCAAAGAAGCAGCACTTAGCAAAGCAGAAGTCACTATGAACAATTGAATTCCACCATTTTGTATCTGTGTAAACACGTCCTGACCATTAGCAAGCTCGACACCAATGGCTGTCACGAACCCAATCATCGCGAGCCGACCGTTGATCCTCTCCGGTCCCTGCCCACCGAAGGCTAGTATGTCGACAAAGTTTGTACTAACCTGTCAACGTTAAAGAGTCAATCAAAATCCGGATAATTTATTATTCGAGACTAGTAATAAGTTAATCTCTAACCTTCGGCGTTGAAATTGTCGGGTCTGCTGATTCCGACGGCTCTTTCTGTTAAATTCAAAGTTAAGAAAATAGTTTCGTCAATAATTGTATATCAAACGTGTACTTAATATTTATGCGTGAAACAAGAATTAGTTACCTTGGCCATGCTGCTGACTCGAAAATTGACACTCCTCTTGAGACTTGGCACATAGGTGGGAACAGCAAACTGTTTCAGGGCAGTTCTCTTTTCAAGTCCCGTGGCAGGGCTTAGTAACATAACGCTTGATACGGCAGCCATGGTGTGCGTTCGAGGGGTACGAGAAAATTATCAAGTATACAAAAATTAGTAACTAAGGAAAGGGAGATTCAAAGTATGATACAAAAGATTTCTTAGTATTTGTCTTGAGTAGACAGAGATGTCGAGGTTGGTTTTATAGTGCATGATAGCATGGGAATGTTTCATCTGCAGTCACTGAACTTTTAGCAAAAATCTTATTGTATCACTAAACTTTGATTTGTTTCAATAGAGTCACTAAACTTCAATTTAGTTTAAAATTGAGCAACTAAGCTCAAAAATTTAACATACGTTCTTTCTCAAATTGATGAAAATTGCTTAATTTGTAGTATTGGATCTTTCATGTATTTACTGTGTGGTGTGTCGATTTATAATTACAGTCTATAGTCATGTCGTGTAGCAATTAAGTAAATATATCAGTTATGATATGGTGATGCTAAACAATTCTTTTCAGTTTGGTGGAGGATTGGGGAAGGAACGTGAAAAATGAGTGGAATTTAAAATTAAATGGAGGTATAGTAATTCAATTGAGAGAAATTAAAGATGAGTGTCCGAGTATCAAATTTTCCACGAGAGGAGACAATAGGGGTGGATATTTCTACATCCACGTAATTTGGCATGGCCCGATAAAGATACAATGTCACGTGGGTTCATAAAGCCACACATATTCGATTTGGTGATTTGGCCATAATATTGACCACAAATTCAAGTGAAATGTGGCCTAGATGGTTCAATGAATGGTTAGGTGGGGAAATTTAACATTATGCGGGTATCATCAAACATTCTTGTATTTTGTGATTCTGTTTTTCGACAGTCGTAAATAATACTAAGATGAAATAATGAGGTAAAACAGTTCAATTCTCTCCTTTCTCATGAAAATTGAAGTATCATATCTCATTATTTCACCTAAATGATCACATCACAACTATGATTATAAATAGTATTACACATTCTTCAATTGACAATGATTTCACTATTACATAGACCAGGTAAGACCCACTAGGTGTAAAATGAAGATTTATGCTATTTAAATTCATTTTTTACTGATTTGAGATATTGATTATGCTATTAAGGCCATGTTTGATACCAATAATTTTCAATGGATTCCTACTTTTTACCTGTTTGATTGCAACCACCATCTCATGCACCTCTTTTCCTTCAAATGGATGAATTTGTTTTCCTTTTATTTTTGTTGTTTTTGATTTTCCAGTTTTTTTTTGGTAATTGGAAAAAATTCTAGACATAATGGTAAAAAAAAAATTATCACTTTTATTGACAATTTTCATGCAAACGAATGATATTCAGTATGGTAATTTTTTTTAATTTTTTTTGGCAATTAGAACAAATTCTAGATCCAACGGTAAAAAAAATTATCATGTTAACGAACAATTTCCATGAAAAACAAAGTCAAACGGACACCAAACTTTCAACTTTTTCTTCCAGGTGAAAAATTTATACCAATCAAACACAATTAATTACAATTCTCAGTAAAACAAATTCTATACAATTCAATTTTTTGTAATTCATTTTCTTTCCACCCAAATTTCACATTCGCAATCAAACGGACCCTTAATGTATCTGAGAATTATTTATTGAGAAGTGATAAGGTGAATATGAATTCAGCTCTACTAGTGCCTTGCACGAGTTTATGCAGTATTGTGATCATTTTCAAATTGTCCAATTGAAAATGACTTCACTATTACGTAGACTAGTGGTAAAACTTACTAGCATTACTCAGGTTAGCATATGATTGTGCTTTTCTTCAAGGGGGTTTGAACTTTGAACAACATTTATTCAAGTTTTGTTCAAACGATCAATTTCCACATCTTTATGCTCCAGGTGTTAATTTCGGAGTTGTCTTCTTTGTTTCAAATATCTACTATTTTAATCTGAAATAAAATTACCGACAAGAAATACATAGAAAAAAGGTGCACGAGTCTTGCTCAAGTCAATTGAAAACTTCGTCCAACAAATCAATACTGGTAAGTGTTACTTGTTTGGTCGAGAAAACCAAAATATCGAGGGAAAAAAGGCATCCGTAAAATACATCCTTGCTGTCTCCATTTTGGCCTGTAAGAGTGGAACATATTACGATCTCCTAAGGGATTTCTATTTGAGTCACCTCCCTTGAGGAGTCTCAAAGTGTAATGAAACTAAGCGGATAGGGGTTTTTCCGGTATTTATTTGAGAATTTTTTAATAAGATTTTACAGTATCAGGAAGATCACCAGAAGCTGACTACCCTTTCAATGATCAGGAAGTTTGCACTTTAAACCAAAAGAGTATACCAGATTTAAGGTTTATAGTTAAGGAAATATTTTCCTCACATTACTGGGGGGTGGGGTATTAGCTAATTTATAGTTGTATTTTGAGAAGATGCCCACTTCTCTTTCTCCAGCAACTTGATCAATGGGAATTGCGTCAGCTATTTCTTTCAAGTCATCAGGTGTCAGCTTGACAGCTAGAGAATTAATGTTGTCAATAAGGTTCTTAATCTTTGTTGTTCCTGTATATCATTCAACTTAAGATCAAAACCTTTCAGAGTAAATAATATTTCATCAGTCGAGATTTAAGAAAACATTGTCAACGACGCTATGCGACTTTTGCATGCTTACCAGGTATCGGAACCACATCATCTCCCTGATGGAGAACCCATGCCAGAGCTAGTTGAGGAGGAGTGCAAGAATGCTTGGCTCCTAAATTGGCAAAACGAGCATAGAGTACTTTGTTCTTCTCTAGATTCTCTCCAACAAACCTTGGATGCTTATCCTAGAACAAAAAATAATTAATTTTCTTATTTAATATAGCTCATTACTGTCTAATCCATCTTACCAAATATGCCATCAAGGAGGACTAAAGATGAAAAGAAATTACGCAAATATTACCAGAAAACTCTCTGAAGGCAAGCTCTCCACAATTGCCTTCCCAGCAAAGAATCCATGACCAATAGGGCTATACGCTACTATTCCAATACCAAGTTCCCTGAATCAAAGAGGTGGGAAAATTTATTCGTCTTGTAATATTGATGCAAACTCCTTATTTTGGTATCTAGGCCAAAGTCCAACACCATGAAGATGAATATCTAATGATTTTATTATTTTTTAATATAACATTGGAAGATTACACAAAATTACAAATTTTTAACTTACCTACAAAGTGGGATTACATCCTCTTCAATTTCACGAGTCCATAGAGAATACTCCATTTCTACAGCAGTTATTGGATGAACTGCGTGTGCCCTCCTGATTGTATCCACACTAGCTTCGGACAACCCAATGTATCTAATCTTTCCCTCTTCCACTAGCTTCTTTAGCTCCCACATCTTTTCTCCATAATCAATTCAAAGGAGAAAGACACAAAAGGGAAACAAAAGAAAACAAATTTTAGGGGCAGTCTAGCGGGAAATGCAGAAAAATCATTAACTAACATAAATAGAAGGAATTTTCTTCTAATGCTAACTGTTTCTTCTATTGGCACAGATATGTCTGTCCGGTGCGGATAATACAGATCAATGTAATCCACATTCAGCCGCTTAAGACTGGCGTCGATGCATTGCCGCACATACTTAGCAGTTCCTTTGACCTCTACTTGAGTGAAATCCATCTTATAAATGCCAAATTTACTTGCTAGTTGAACTTGTTCGCGAGGCAACTCTTTTAATGCCTAATAAATCATAGTAAACAACCAAATTATTTCTCTTAAAGATGATGAATTTTCTGAAAATAAGTATAGGGTATTCAATGGCCTGTCCTAATTTTCAAGTGACAGAATTACCTTGCCAATCATGATCTCATTGTCGCCCTCCTGTCCATAGATATCAGCGGTGTCAAAGAAGGTGATACCCTTATTGAAAGCTTCTTTTAGAATCGCACATCCAGCTTCATGCGAGAGTGGAGCATTTAGTAAGCCAGAAAGTCCCGCACAACCAAAACCAAGTTTAGAAACCTGAATGCAAAAGACCTCTCAATCATGATGCCACTCTTATCATTATTACTAAGCAAGTCTTGCTAAGCAAGATATTAACCATTGTCTACTTTACAACCATTATGCTCATTTTGCTGGGCTTAATCCGCGTGAACATAACATTAAGCTACCAATGTAATAGAACCATGGATCGAATGGGACAGGACAACCAGGGACAAAAGCCCTTTGGGTTCTCGGTGATAAAAAAGAAAAGATTATTATTTAGAAATATCCCTTTCACTTAATGCCAATCCTTAACAAAGGGAAATTGGTACCATGAAGGTAGCATAAAGTTAGGATCTTTATTGGAGTCAAACAGGAATCAGCTGACTTCAAGATCTAATTTTGTGGACAAGAATCAAGAATCAGATGGCAGCAAGTTATTGTAAAAGTTAAATGAATTGTACCTCACGTGCTTGCCCACCGGAATTATGGAAATTATATTCTAATTATTCGCGGATCAAGAAAAGCAATTCTAAAACTTCACTTAATGTTACTCAGAAAAGGTTCATTTGTATCTTTAAAATTCAAGGAGTACATACCCTCAGTATGTTTAAAGACACTGGAACTGGAATATACAAAAGATCAATTCACATTCAAAAGGTACTTCTCCAGTCTAAGTCTCAAGTTTCATGCCACCAAAGATAGCCTTAGTATTTCTAATAAATCATCATCGACACTTAAGTTGGTTCGTCTACCAATAAGGCTACCTAACACATACAATAAAGCAAACTACAGTGTGCAGAATTCAACCTCAACTAAATATAAATTTTTCTGAATTATCATTTATAAACACAAGTTTTTCGAGCAATACGTATAAAATCTACTGCTGTCTGGTCACTTTGTTTTCACAACTCTGAAAATAAGACATAGAAGATAGAGACTGATCAACCCCAGAAACAGAGTTTCTCCATACTAAACAGCCTCGATGTTTACCAATTGCCCATCAAGAAAATTTGTAACTTTACAGTCTTTGATCAGATGCATATCCATGGTCGGATGAGCTTAAAAAAGTAAAAATAACATTTTCTGTTCCTAATATTTTTAGATAAGTTACTCTTTTTTTTTTTTTTCCCTTAAATTTCACTAAAACTAACTTATTTCCAATTTGGATCAATAAAAAAATATCTTTTATAAATAAGATTGAAAGAAAGGTATTACCTCCAGGCCTTGGGTGCCCAATTTCAGTCTTGGCACCAGCATCTGAGGCTTCTGCTCCATTCTGCCCTATACAGGAAAAATCCACCTGAAAAATTCAAAGAAGATGAGATTTTAAGTGAGTTTTTCGTTGGCAAATTATGCATTTGACTTCAAAAAAGTAGGGTTTATAAAAATTAATGATAAGGATCAATTACTTAAGTGATGCTTTCCATCTGTAATTTGATGGAGACCTCAGCCAATTAACATTGGCTTTCACCTACTCTGGATGATTTTTTTCTGAAATATTTTAAAAAAAGACAAAATTAATTAAAATTGCCCAATTGCCTGCTCAATTTGTTCTAAAATAATTTACTTGAGATTGTTTTGGATCCTGATTCTTTTTAATTTTTCCTCCAGTCTTTTTCAATAATTTGATGTTTAACCTGTAATTTTTTAAAAATCTGAAACAATTTTCCACTCATTCTCATTTTATTTTTTTTCATTTCAACCACACATTCTCCCAATAAAATAATGTTACACAAAAAATCTAAAACTTTTCATAACTTTTCCACCACACATTCTCTCATCAATAACTATTCTAAAAATTCTATTCTCCAAAAAATGAGTGTCAAACACTCTCTTAACGTTCAAGATTACGAAAGCAGAATAATAATGATAATCGGAAATAATCAAACTTCTTGCAAAATCTGCTCTTTGGTAGAAGTATTTTACGATGAAAGATGGAGTCTTGTTCTCTTTCAAAAGTAAGTCAAATGAACCATTAATCAGTTGGTAACTCTCATTTGAACAGTAGAATGAAATACACACAAGAAAAGTGATGGTGCTTCACCTAGTAATGGCAACGATTGTACTGTATGTATATAATGATTTAAATTTTAAACACATGATAATGTGGCAAAAATTTCTTCAACTAAATAATAATAATAATAAAAAAAAATCATTCACTTTTTGATATCACATATGTAAACCATTATATAACTGTCTATGTACAGGTAATATTATTCAGTGGACTAATATTGAGCGCTTGTTTTATTTCCATTATTTTAAAACTCATTTTCAACAATACATTTTCACGATAAAATATTTTGCATGTAAATCAATGTTTTTTAGTCACACATTCTCCAATAATTCAATATTACAAAACTCATCAAAATGAAATAATGGGCATCATTAGGGGTCAACAAAATGTTTAGACCAAACCAAATCAGAATCACGATTTGGTTTGGTTCTACAAAAAAAAAAAAAAAA
>CAIGRR010270099.1:0-13232 GCA_903798365.1 Fraxinus sp. 1973-6204 | reverse complement strand
ATATTTTTAATAAATACACCACAATTAATTTATAAATATACTCCTAATTCAATAAAAAATTAAAAAGTCTTGTGATGTAATCATAAACTATTTTTTTCTTAATTGTTTTTTCAAGGAAATGGAAGAAGAAGAAGAAGAAGAAGAAGAAGAAGAAGAAGAAGAAGAAGAAGAAGGAATGTTTGATGATGATTTGATTTGAACAATGAGTTTGGTATTTGGGCAACAATGGAAAACCCTAATTACATAAGACCATTCCTGCTGAAAGTCGATTGGTTGTAAAACCTTGAGATTCTGAAGCTGCGATTTAGTGTCTTCCAAAGCCTAGAATGGCATCCAATTGAAGGGAATTCTATAAACTAGAATTCTTTCATATTGAATGGGCAAATCTAGTACACTAGAGAGTCTGACAGTATCCGTTTTTTGAGTCTTTGGTGCCTCTTAGCTATTGCTTCACAATGCTGAAGATCCTTAGAGTACTACTAATCAAGTTGGATGCTATTTAGAAAGATAACTTCAAATGTGGTTGCCCTACTCTCTTGGGAAGAAGACGAAAATCTTGAATTGGTTCAACTATGGAATGGCTTTTGCACTTTAGCTTCAAAGGTAAAAGCCCTACGACCTAAAAACTACCTCTTTCTTTAGAAAACCCCAAAATTAAACTCACAATTAAACCTACAGTGTTCTTTTCCTTTTATTCATAATTAAACCCACGTCCATGTTTCTTGCATAAAAGAATAGATTACATTCTTGGCACAGGTTGAGGTCGCACAGTTTGTCAATATCAAAAGAAAGACAATTCAATGCGGCAACAAATATTCTTGGGGCAGAAGTTTTTTCAAGTTCCACGGGATCGTGAAAGAGAAAACAAGCCCCTGTTTGGCCCTCATTTTGGGGTGTTGAAATTTTTTGGAATAGTGATTGATGAAAGAATGCGTGGTAGAAAAGTAATGAAAAGTTTTAGATTTGTGTATAAGATTATTTTATTTGATAAATGTGTGGTTGAAATGAAGAGAGATATTTAATGTAATGTAATGGAAAAAATGGTGGCCAAACGGGGACATATATGTTTTGGACTGGAAAATTGCGTTCTCCATACGGAAANTGTGGTTGAAATGAAGAGAGAAAAAATTAATATAATGTAATAGAAAAAAATGGTGGCCAAACGGGGGCCAAGTTCGAAAAAATACAATGAATTAAGGAGGCAGAACACTAGCAACTAAAATAAAAAAAAATTGTGGTGGAACAATAATTTATTTTATTAAAAAATATATTAAAAATTCTAATTATGAAATTTTACTTAAAGGCTATTTAAGTAAGTGAAAAATATTAAAAATTATGGTACACTTAATAAATTTTGTTGTAGTAATTTAATTACCCTTTTTCCAATGCATCTTTAGAAATGGACAAATTCCTCTTAAATGAATACCTCACGACTTCTATAATTTTTGATTAAGTGTTAACAAACATTTCAAGGTATTTATAGAATTTAAAAATTCTAGACCGTATATACTAAGCCGTAGTTTGGTCCATATTATTTTCAAAATATATTTTTCTATCTCTTATTTTCAACCACATATTTCTCGATAAAATAATATTACATATAAATTCAATTTTTTTTTATTTTTTAAACACACATTATCCATCAAAATATTATTTCAAAATGCATTACAAGCAAAAATAATGCTCAAACATGCTCTAAAACTCTTTAATCCCATAAATATTTTTAAAACTCAATGTTAAATACACCTCCTTAGATAACAATTCTCTCAAGAAAATTTTTAAAGACTACTCTTCACTATTCATTTTATGTGGCCACTTCTTGTTTGATCTCTTTTCTTTTAAAATAAATTTCATAAATATTGGGGTCAATTTTTAATTTCCGATTCTAGAGGGCAAACAAGAAAGGTGTCGGGTGACCCACTCTGAGCCATTCGACTCGCATATATAAACGCACCCGACTGCTCGTCAAATCTCTACTCTCTCGACTCTTTGCACCGCGATCTTTTTTATCTGAAAGTTTGATTATTTCCGATTCATCAGTTTCGAAAACCCTAGTTTGATAATTTCAATCCACCGAAACCCTTTAAAAACGATCTTTTACAATGATTCCATTCTCATCTGCTGTTTCCAGTCAGATTCGATTTCTTCTTCAGAGCTTGAACGACTCCAACACAGATTCAGTTTTTCTAGAGCTCTGTCAGGTAAACAAGTGGATATACACGTGCAGACATCTCTCTGTGTGTATCTATGTATATATGTTTTTTTCTAGCGTGTTTGTACGGGTTATGTGTATGGGTAATTTGATTTTTGAACGGGTTGATTTTTATTTTTTATTTTTTATTTTTTAAATTGAGAGATGACTGGAAACCGTCCTCATATCCTGTTTCTGAAGATTTGGTTTGTGGGTTACTTGGAATTTACTTGATTTCTCGTTTTTAAGTTATATCTGTCTTACTGTGTTTATTTCAGTGTTTATTGGGTGGATATACTTGACATTTGATTGAAACATTTTTAAAAATGCTACAAAGACTGGCACTTGATTGTATTTCTGCTATTTGAATTGTTTTAAGGGAGAAGAAAATAATTTATTGGAGGATATACTTTTAATATTTGATGGAAACTTTATTGAGAATGCTAGAAAGACTGGAACTTGATTGTATTTCTTGATTTGAATAGTTTTCAGAGGAAATAAAATAATTGTTAATTGCCCAAATTATGGATACTGGCATAAAATATGTGAGAAAAATAATTATAGAAATTACTGTCTTTAGAATTTGGAATAATAGATAAGCTATGCATCTTGTTGAAAAATTGGTGGGACGACAGCTAACGAAAACGAGGGCCCTATACATTGGGACTCGTGTTTCCTGTTTCCTTTGAATTGGGAGGAGAAGAAGCCATATTGCACATTTTACGGAAGGTAGCTGTTGATGACATCATTGTTTCTGCATTTCTTCTTCTCTTGTTTTTGGATGTTAGGTTTTTTTTAGTTGTAGTTTTGAGGTGCCACTTGGAGTGCCGACAAGCGGAATTGAAAATTTCAAGGGAGCATCATTTGAACTGTCAAAGTGGCAGTTATTTGCTTATTTTTCTTTCTATTAAAACTTGGTAGTGTTAGGAAAGTCAACCTTGTTTAATACAAATCTAGGGAACTTTTAGGAAAATCCTTAAACTGCGTTCAATGTGGACTCATCTGGTCGAGTTCATGCTGTCCACGTTTAGCTATTGCAAGTCCTCTAAGTTTCCATATCCAATTATGGTCTAAACTTTGATCAACTGCAACTTATCGTGGATTTGCTTTTTGGGTAGAATCTTGTTAATCTTCTAGCTCAAAAGAGGTGCTTAGACTTTGTTATCAGATCAGGCCATCAGATCTTGTGCACCACATGTTATTTGTTTTTTTGGGTGACTAACAAATTACTAACCTTTTTTTTTTTTTTTAAATTTAAGCCTATGATTTGATTGAAGCAAAATAGGTTTGAGCGTGAGCTCATTTGAAGTTTGATGAGATCTAGTTTTTACCAATTAAAATCTTAGTTGCATTGGTTTATCAATTTTTGGTCGAACACCGGAGATTTATACTAAGCTGTTAGGAGTTTTGTGTGGGTGATGGAATAATGAGGATTGCCGTGCTTTGTTTGCGTTGACTTAATTATTTCTTCTTCAGATGCTGTCTAATAGATTTCTTATAGTTACGCACAAACTGCCCTTTCATACCGTTTGCAGTGAGCATATATTGGGAGGGTAGGTTACTGGACATAGCCCAACATACTCTGTACCCTACCGATTTCTCCTAGTTTCCAGATTTTGGAACTAGTACCCATGGAACCTGAACTAGATACTACCTGTCAAGAGAGGGCTAGTTTAGGGGCATACCCCTAATTTGGTGTAAAAATTTAAAGATAATTTTTTTTAAAAAAAAATCAAAATTTAAATCAAATGGTTTAAAAATAGGTTTATTTCTATTTGTAGAATGCCAAGCAAGACTGAAAATACAAAAGAAGCAAAACTGAAGCAACTTCATAATTCTAGTGTAATATTACTAAGCCCTTGTTTGACTCCCGTTAAACCAAAAATCTCTCTCATTTTCAACCACACATTCATACAATAACATATTTTGCATGTAAATTCAGAGCTTTTCTCCACTTTTTAACCCCACATTCTCCAAAAAAAAAAATGACCACTATTCAAATCAAAGAGGGGCTAAATTTTACTCCCAACAAATCTGAAAAATAAATATGGAGGTTTAGTTGGTTTGACCTTGTATCTGATCATTTGGTTCCCGAATCATAACCTGTAAGAGGTCGGTTATGACTTTTGTAACATGTGCCAATTCTTTGGACTTCAACTCAACTATGCCCAACCTCATGAGTCCCGTTCCAAACTTGGTTCTCTGTTCACCCTTTGTAGCTAGCCACTAGATCAAGACAGATATTTTGTTCCTTACCTTAAAAAGTGCAAGTTGAGTTTACTTATCCAATTCATGGTTCTAACTACTTGAACAAGACTCTTTTAGTTCTCTCTTATTTGGTGCCTTTTGTACGCAATGAGTTTGAATAGGCAATGAATTTTATAAGACATACAGAAACATTCCACATTGTATAGAACAACTTCACCGATCTCCTATATCTTAATAGTTTTAAACGATTTTATGTGCATGTGTTATGCCCAAGGTGGTGCCTTGTACTGTTATATAAGGACGTGCTTAGTCCAGAACTAGAAATGGGTCTCTTGCTTCACACTTGTGCTAATTGTGCATGTTACTGAATTAATGGATCTAGTTATTTATGTCTGTCCTGGGGCTAAGTACAGGTGTTTTCTAAATCCTCTTTAAGAATGGGTCAATAGTTGCATTAAATCCTTTATTTTCCGTGGCATGTCATATTTTAAGACATAGAGGTGCTTTTAAGGTGGAGTTATGTCATCGAGGGCTGTGTATATATGCACGCTTCTTTGATTATTGAAAAGAGCTCGACACATAGTTGATTCCTCCCCATTCTGGGTGCTCAAGAATAACTTGATGCACATGGCAAAAACTTTAGATCTAGATGAAGGCTGTACACAGGCGTTTTGCAGTTTTCTAAGATTTCGAGTTTGGTCTTCTTGGTGATTAGTATTTGGAAGAAAAAAGTAGCTTATAAGGCGTTGAAGAGATGTAATGTGATAACAATTTTGTGCCCTTGTTTTCAACCATTTCAGCTCACTGATTATTGTAATTTCGTCATTGACTTTTGCTCTGTATGTGGTGTCATGTTTCATGTAACAGTATGCTGCATATGGAATGGAGGGAAGCATATTGGTGCTCCAAACTTGTTTGGATCACCTGAATATTTATGGGAACTTGAAGAATATGCAGCTGCATCCAGTATATGCTTCAATTTTTAAGCACATGTTGGATAAACCTAATTTTAGTACTGTTTTCTGTGGATCACTGAGGACTGCAGCAGTAAATGAAGAATTTCTGCAGAATCTATCTGATGCATTACACTTGTCAGTATACGAGAAAATTGGAGTTGGTCTTGCTTTATCAGATGCAGAAAACCTTGATATCAGAATGTGTGGTTAGTTCTCTCTTTCTGACCATGACATAGGATATGTCAAAAATTGGACAGCAGAATTGAAATAAGAGGATGAATTTCCAATACTTTTGTGCCTTTTATTAGAATCTGTGCTCGTTATGCTGTTCATTTCATGTTGTGCATTTGCTGATTTGCAGGAAAGAACTTCTGCATGGGTCAGATTGCAGAGTTGTTTGCCAATCCAGTGGCCTGGGATTCCACTGATTTAATTCAGCACATTCTAGTGTTTCTTAATCGATCTGAAGGCCTTTCCAAGCATGTAGATTCATTTGTACAAATGGTATCTCTATTGCAATTGAATGAGGAGACCCAATTCATTTTAGCTCCATTTCTTTCCAGTGAACTACGGGAAGCCAACTTCTTCAGGTACTTCTTTATGACAGCTGCTAATTCAAAAATTTCTCGAAATTGATTTTGATTAACCTGTTTTTTTTTTTCTTTTTTTTCTGCTTCTTTTGTTAACTTCAGGCACTTGGATTTGGTCAATGAAGGCAGTGAAGATGATTTTGATGCTATTTTAGCAGAAATGGAAAAGGAAATCAGCATGGCTGATATGATGAAGGAATTAGGTTATGGCTGCGCTGTGGATGTATCACAGTGCAAAGAAATGTTGTCTCTTTTCTTGCCACTCACTGCAATCAAAATTGCAAGGATGCTTGGTACAATTGCCCAGACCTATGAGGGCCTTGATGACAGTCAAACTGCGTTCACGACGTTCCGCTCTGCTCTTGGTAGCAATAATGTTTCTGATCTGCCATTGCTGAACTCTTGGAACATAGATATCCTGGTTGATTCGATCAAGCAACTTGTAAGTTCCATAGATATATCTTCTAGCTTAATTTGCATTGTATTTCACATCATTGTGTCAATCCCGCTGTAGCATTGATCAGCTTCATTTTGAGGTACTCAAATTTGACTGTCAACAGATGCCCTGAATTTGTATTCGTTCTTTTGTTTCAATACCTTAACTACAGGCACCTGGGACCAACTGGATAAATGTCATGGAGAGCCTGGACCACGAGGGCTTTTATATTCCAAATGAAGCATCATTTTCTTTTTTTATGTCCTTCTATAGACATGCATGTCAGGTATGCCTCAACAGTTTACTTGCTTTTTTCATTCCTGTTAGGCATGCTAATAAGAAAGCGGTTATAAAGTTCCTTATTAAGTCTGGACCTTGGTACCTGCTTTTCAGGATCCCTTCCCTCTACATGCTGTTTGTGGCTCTGTTTGGAAGAATGCTGAGGGTCAACTATCTTTTCTGAAATATGCTGTTGCAGTGCATCCTGAAGTATTTACATTTGCTCATTCTGAAAGGCAACTGGTATGATTTTATTAGAATCTAGTATTGTTACTGTCTTCACATCAACCTGTGGTAATAGAATTTAAAGCAGTTCCATGGATAAGGTGTTCTGAAAGTCTAACTGTTATGGTTATTACTTTTGCAGGCCATTGCTGATGATGCGATTAGTCATAAGTTACAGTCTGGACATACAAATCATGCCTGGTTATGTCGTGACTTGCTGGAGGTGTTGTGTCAGCTAGCTGAAAGGGGTCATGCGAGTTCTGTGCGAGCTATACTGAAAGACCCACTTGATACTTTTCCAGAAGTCTTGCTTATTGGGATGGCCCACGTGAATGTACTGATTTTGGAGACCAATTGTGATTACTATTCTGCTGTTCCATGCAGTTGCTCAATTAATACCTTTGTTACTTGAATTGCAGACTGCATATAATCTCCTCCAGCATGAAGTGTCTTCTGCTGTTTTCCACTTGGTACTCAGTCATGCTTTGGGAAACAGTGTAATACTTCACCTGTGGCATATCAACCCTCACATGTTGTTGCGAGGATTTACTGATGCTGTGAACTCTGATCCCGACAATTTAACTAAAGTATTGGATGCCTGCCAGGAATTGAAGGTTTTTAACTTCATGGCAAGCTTAAATATATCATACAATATTCTGTTACAAATAAAATACAGAATCTCATGCAGTTCTTTTAAGGAATTAGTTTCAACCTTTACTGAAGGCTGGGTATGTGCCACATGATTGATCTCTGCATAAATCTATGCACTTTTAACTGAACCTCTAGTAGTTGGATGAAGTCCTTTCATGGTTCTTCCAAGGCTGGGATATTTTGATATACTTAATTGCTATTTCACATTGAACACAGTTCTTGATTTGATCACCAATGTGTTATTTTTGATAATAGGTATTGTTCCACCGATTGCAATGTTTCTACCCAGAAGGTTTTTTTTTAGTACAACCTGCATTACATTTATATGTATTAGGCTGCTGTATTAAGCTTTTACATGCAGCAGTATATTCACTCTGTCTTTCACGTTTCTAGAAAGGCGGTATTAGAAATTTTGTAATATGTTTATATTTGTTCCAAGATATAGACTAAGAGTCTATGACCTTGCATACGATATGCCCTCCTTCCTCTACTTCCTACAACACAAATGAAAAAAAGTATTCAATTTTCTGTCTGCGTCATCCATTTTTGGTAAATCATTCATAATGTCTCTGTTGTTGATACAGATGCTAACTCCAGTATTGGATATGGTTCCTTCTTATTTTGGTGTTCGACTGGCTGCCCTTGCTTCTAGTAAAGAACTCATAGATCTCGAGAAGTGGTTGGGTACTCAAATAAGTACATATAGAGACACTTTTTATGAGGTAAACCGATACTCTGTCTTCATCCCTTCTCGCTTCACATTTTCCTCACCCCTGGAATAAGAAAAAGAAAAAGAAAATCACAGCCTTAAATTATATGTAAATTTCAGTTAATTGTGCCTTACCTCTGTTATGTGTCCAACGGTGGTTGTCTTGTACTAATTGTTCACTTAACAGTGCTCTTAATTGATGAGATGTTGAATATATTGCAAAACTCATAGAAACTAGTCTTAATGCTTTCAGGAGTGCCTCAAGTTCCTAAAGGAGGTTGTGGTTGGATCTCAGGAAGTTTCTATTAACCGTTTTCATTCCCCTGGTTCTCTTATGAATGTTTATTTGGAAGCTTGTTCCTCCCTCTTAAAGGTTTTTCCGGACACTTGCATATTCTCTTAAATTGGATGATAGTTGCCTTTAAATGATTGGGCTTAAACCTTTTGAAACTTTTGTCTGCAGGTCCTTCAGTCTCATTCTGGCATTATATCCTCTAGTTACTTTTCCAAGGAATTGGAAAAATTGCATGCAAGTTATCTGCATGCTACTGCAAAACCTAAGAATGGCGGGGTTGCTGACTCAGTAACTTCTGATGTTTATGCTGACGATATTGAGACAGAAGCAAACTCATACTTCCATCAATTGTTTTCGGGTGAGTTGACAATTGATGCGATGATTCAAATGCTTGCTCGCTTCAAAGAATCTTCAGAAAAGAGGTAATTTTCTTCCTCAATTTGTCCTTAGTGTGTATAACTTATGCAAGCTACTCCTCGCTGTAACATATTCCTGCTTGGGGCACAATGACCCCGTATCGTATGATAAGTCCATTGAGAAATATGCCTATTGCATTAAATCAAGTATCTACTCTATAAATTTTATTTTATTCCATGGTTTTCCTTCCCAAATAATTCTTGTCTTTCAATGTCTGATTAAATTCGTCCCGCATGCTATCCATTCCACTTCTCAGCATGGAAACTTGACATCGTGGACAGAACTTTAAGGCTGAACCAAAGCTATTTGACCGGTATTAGATTTTTTAGCACTTGAAGAAACCCTTAAATATCAGTATAAACTTAAAATGATGAAATGCACTTAAGAGTAGCATGTATTTGTGTCTTTTGCATTCTGTTTAAGGTTTCAGGTGATTTACTGTCTCGATTAAAGTAGTTTTCACATTTGACAGGCAACAATCGATTTTTGAGTGCATGATCGCTAATCTATTTGAGGAGTACAAATTCTTCTCCAAGTACCCTGAAAGGCAGCTCAAAATTGCTGCATTTCTTTTTGGTGAGCTCTTATTTTGCATTATGTAACATTTGACCCAATTTCATTTATTGTAGAGTAATTTTTTTTCCCAAACGTTTTAGTATTCTTTTTGCTGGTACTCTTCACTAAAACATTTAATGAACTGCACTATATAAATGTAATTCACAATATCTAATCCTCATTCCAGTTTTGCTTGTTTAGCATCATGTGCAGATCCATATTTTTCCTCGTTCGATTCAGCCCCAGTTATCTTGCTTAAAACAAACTCCTAGGGATCACAACCATGGTTTTCTGTTCTCCAACTATTTATTTTTGCCTTGGATAAGTTGCTTTGGTTCATTTATTTTATATCTTTTAATGGTCGAAGAAGCTTGGGTAACTGGAACCCAAATTAAATAAAGATCAGGGTTCATTTTCGACATTGATCAACGGCACTTTTAGGAAGACATTTTTTGTTCCCTGCGATGAATTAATATTTTGATTGATTTTTGACAATTTATCGATTAGAATTCATTGCCTAACATTAGGTTTTCATGTTGCAAATTTGATACAATTTTATTCAACACTTGGTGATTCAGTGTCTAGTCTTGAAATTTCAGTTTTATGATTTTTATCAACTCGCCCTTTAACTGCTTTCCTGAAGATTATCAGGTTTCTTTTAAATAAAATCAACTTTTTTTTCAAATATATCTATTAGGCTGCAATGATCTCAAAAGTATGCAGAAACATGCACAATTCACCAGTATTCCCTTAAATTAATCATCATATTTTTCACCAGGCATTTAGTGCCTCTGGGAAGATGTGTTGCTCATTGTATCAGGATTTATCTTCTGTTATGGGGCTTTTGATAATTTTAGTGGGCTCATAATTAACAGCTAGATGGCTCTTAACTTGGTAAGTGCACCAAGAACAACTGTGTCATTTATACTTGAAGGCCCAGAATTCTGGATTCAGTGAACTTGGTTTTTTAGCACTGATTTAGACTACTCTTATAAAGATTTTCTTGGGTTTAATAAACTTGGCTTGTATTTGCATGAATAAACTGAAAAGCAAAACCTATCACGGTGGAATTGGCATTTACTGTATAAACATGATCGTAATTGCTCTAGCTGCTTATTAACACGACTTGAGGACATTAGTTGGACTCAATAAGTACAGGCAGCATGACAGCTTCCTCAATTCTCATTTCCTTATAAACTTATTCACATGGCTGTCCATATTTTTGTGTTATTAATTAGCTAAGTTTCTTAGACAAATTAAGTCTACATGTCCAGGGAGAAGGTGACTGTCTTTGTTGATTGTGGTTTTCTGCTAGGCTGTTGTACTAACTTAGGATGTTATTTGAGTATCAGTTTGTTCTTAGTCCAGGTGAAGATTAGTGATTTTGTTAGATACCCAATGTGGTGGAAATATCTTTATTTGGTATGCAATTTTAATTTTCATGAATCGATATAATGGAATTCTTTACCAAATTAATTTCTCAACGTGTTGCTTTGCTGCCTGTAAATTCAGAGTCAGTTTGCTTTGTTAGCTTGCTATGGGCTTTGATATGTGTTGTTTATTAAATATCTCTATTTAGGTAGTTGGATCTGTAAATTGGAGATTTTGATTTTGATTTTGAAATAAAAATGTTAAGCTTAATTTACTGATGTCGTGGTTATTACTTTTGTTTCTAGGGTCGCTCATTAAGCATCAACTTGTAACTCATCTAACACTTGGTATTGCTTTGCGAGCTGTTCTGGATGGATTGCGAAAACCTGCAGATTCAAAAGTTCGTCCTTTTTCCCTTGTGATGTTTTTACTTTTCATAATGTAGTTTCTTTTTAACTGTGTCCAATGGTTTTACTACAAACAGATGTTTGTCTTTGGCACTACTGCTCTGGAACAATTTGTGGACCGCCTAGTAGAGTGGCCACAATATTGCAACCATATCTTACAAATATCTCATCTGCGTGGTACTCACGTAGAACTTGTTGCATTCATTGAACGGACACTTGCCAGGATTTCATCAGCACATGGAGAACAAGATGTTGGGCCCAGTGCCACTGCCGATCAGCATCATGGAATCCAAACTTCTGGGACAAATGTGGAGGTATATGCTTATGTTTATTGAAGTCTGGGGAAGTGTTGCATCATTTTGTCGTTTTCTCACAGAATTAATTTAACTTTTCTGCAAACAATGAGTGTCGCTATCTTGATTTAGCCTTGCTCAGTCAATCTACTGCAAGATTCCTTTTTCATCATAGGTTGACTTTCACCAGTTGTTCGTGAAATTCCGCAAGTGTCTTGCCAGGATTTCATCAGCACATGGAGAACAAGATGTTGGGCCCAGTGCCACTGCCGATCAGCATCATGGAATCCAAACTTCTGGGACAAATGTGGAGGTATATGCTTATGTTTATTGAAGTCTGGTGAAGTGTTGCATCATTTCGTCGTTTTCTCACAGAATTAATTTAACTTTTCTGCAAACAATGAGTGTCGCTATCTTGATTTAGCCTTGCTCAGTCAATCTACTGCAAGATGATTCCTTTTTCATCATAGGTTGACTTTCACCAGTCTAGATCTTATTTACTACCGAGAGATGATACATTTGTTAAGACTTCAGATTCTGTGTATTGCACCTTAAATGCCAGTCAATTCCATTCCCCCTCTGAGATTATATCCTGGTTGAGCATTTTCTAGTTTTGTTTTAAATGGGATAATAGAGTTCTTTATTAGTTTTTTCTGATAATTGATTCTTAAGGGTGTCTGCCGAAATCAGTCTGCATGTTTCAGGACTGCCATATTATGACCACAACTATGTTTACTGGAATAACATTTGCCTTTTGGATTTTCTTGCATGGTCATTACTTCCTCTCCGACAACTGACTATTATGTTTCAGACTTCTTTATATTATGGTTGCAATTGTTATTTTTATTTTTAATTTTTTGCTGCTCTCTACTTTTTCCTTTATTCGTTTTACTATTCTGTCGATATTGATTGAGCCAAACATCTGATCTTGTGAGATCAATGTCCCTATCACCTTTCCTTCGAGAATTCTATGATTCATTTTTTAAATTTGCTGGTTTTTGTTCATTAAATTGGGTTCTGCTCGGAGTTAACTCGATGATCATTTGTTTTCATCTTCTTGTTGAATATCTGTTCTCCAGTCCATAGAACTACTAAGGAAAAGCATCTGTCTAAGTTTCAAAGGCACTTATAACATTTGCACTAGTACAACCATATATATGCACGAGGAACAGTGAGTAGACCATCTGCCTTTTTTCCTTCGCGCAGTTTCCATCTTAGTAACCTAGCTATAAAACATAGTTCTGGCACCAGGCAGGAAGCAGCAGACAGTTTACAGATGTGATAGCCCAGCTGATGCTGCTCATAGTGAAGAGGTTTATATCATAGCTTGTTAATATATAGCAGAAACTGAGATTTTGTCTCGACTGCATTGTGATTTAATATTTGGATTTGTATTTTAAATGGTGAAGATCTAATGGCAAAGATTTAAGGAATTCAATTCTGATAGTTCCATTAGTATCCCAGATTCTTTCTTGCTTGGCATCTTTATGGAATTCCTTTGCACATACTGCGATCATATTTTGACCACTGTAATATGTATCATGTCAATGTTTCCTGAAGAAAGCTGTGATTTGGTTCTTTTTATATTTTTCCTAATTGTATAGTTGGTTAAACTAAACAGAATCACCAAGTTTTTGCCAATTTTAGAG
>CAIGRR010270092.1:0-11274 GCA_903798365.1 Fraxinus sp. 1973-6204 | reverse complement strand
TACATTATTCTAAAATAATATGGTTCATACATACCCTAAATAGTGAAAATTATTCTATATTTTGAAATATTAGTATAGTGTCTTGGAATGAGGCTTTACTAGAAATACATAATTTATATACATAGAGGGGTATATAACACTCACATGGGGTGAGGCCACCACATGTGAGTGTTATGTAATGTACATAAATTATGTACAACAAAAATTATCCCTTGGAACATTAGAAAGTGTGAAATACATTTTGGTTTGTGTGACGGCATATTGCCTCCTCGTTAGCAAAGGGTGGAATATCATAAACCCTACCCGCTCCTTCAGTTTTCTGTGTCCTTAAACCCTCCTTCTCTTCAGGTAGAATTCTGTTCTTAACTAAGTTTGTTTCTTGATTTGATCCTTCATATATTTTCTTACTTGTTGCGCAGTCAAAATTCCAGCCTTCATAATAAGTGGGAGATTGAAAAGTAGAAGGCTTTCATTTTTTTTTTATTTTTTTTTTTTAGAGTTTTGTCATGTTGTTTTTCATCATTTCAAGTTTTATATTTAAATTTCGTAAAATTTTCGTGGGCTCTTTTTTCTTTTGTGATTCATTTTTAGCATCTTTTTCCTTTGTATACAATGATGCGTGCACCTTCAAAATTAATAATTTTTCCTTGTACAGCAAGAGTTATCGTGGACAGAGAAACTGGGAAGTCAAGAGGATTTGGGTTTGTAAATTTCTTGTCTGATGAATGTGCTAGCTCAGCTGTGTCAGCCATGGATGGACAGGTGAGTTTCAGGATTACATGGATGTAATATACTGCTGTATGTATAGCATCTCCAACTCTTCCATATGCTGCTTCTAATCGCCTTATTTTTGTCGGTTCTTCAGTTTTGCCCTGCAGCAATTGAATGGGAGGAATACCCGGGGTCAGCGTCGCTCAAGAGAGGGCACCTAGTGGTAACTTCAACAATTCTGACAGTTTTGGTGGTGGGTTTGACGTGCGTGGAGGGAATGACGGATTCTAAGCTTTCGGCAACTTCTTTAGCTTACAAATTGTAGTCCCATATCATGTTTCTTTTTTGTGTTTTACCATTTTGTTTTGAACTGGTGATATTTTGCTCCTCTGAATACAAGTTTGCATTGCCTCAATTGGGAGAGGAGGGAGAGAAAGAATCGAAAATTGATGAGACAAATTCAAAACAAATCCTGGATTCACTCTGCCTGCCTTGTAAATTGCATGGTCTTTCGGATTTGAAGCAGCACCAACACATATCCCTAATCTCTATCTTATTATTATTATTATTAATAATAACTTTTCCTTATAAGTAAAAAAGAAAAAATAACGTTGTGGAGCTAAAAATCAATCTTTAGTAAATTGTAATAAAAGTTGATGAATTATGTAGTTAAAAAATTGAGATAAATTGTGGATCATGAATTGTATAATTAAAATTATTTTTTGACTTTAATTTAAATTTTTATCAACTTTTTAAACTACACCAAACATGAACAACATATCAATCCTTTGAATTTGTCTATGTTGCTAAGAGGGCGATGCTATTTATCATCATAATGATGAAATATCGGTGATACGACAACTCATTATTTGTTACATTTCTCTCCCCCCCCTCCTTTCACTCATAAAAATTGTACTGCTCAATCACATTATTCCACACAGACTATCACATCACCGATATTCTATTATCATAATGATAAATAACATTATTATTATTATTATGATAGAATATTGTTGATGTGACAGTTTATGTAGAATAATGGAATTAGACAATTTTGTCATATCATTGATATTTCATCATAATGATGATAAATAATATTACTCTATTTGGAATCAAGTTAACAGCTGTTGGACTAATTCAACCCTCAACTACTAAATGGATTGATATATTTTTCCCCATTTTTCCTCTTTACTCGTTCTTGTGTGTTTTTGTATATTCATAAGAAAACTGAAAAGTTAAGGGTATGTTCTCTTTGATATTTTTAAACAATTTTCAATTTTCAATTTTCGAAAATACTGAAAATACGTTTACTTATCTATTTTCAAAAACGAATTTCCAAAAACGCGTTTAAAATTTACAAAGAAAAGGGAAAATGCCAAAAAAAGTCGTTTTGGCTGTTTTCAATTAAAACCAAGCCAAAACTTTTTTTTTTTTTTTATTTTTGAAAACAATCTTTCAAACTGACAAAAAGAACGCGTTTTCAGCAATCTCAAAATGGACACTCAAAACACAATCCAAAATGAATTCAAAACTCAAAATTAAAAACTGAAACACGAAGAAAACAACCCCTAAATTCTTCAAATTTATTTCTTACATTAATTTATCTTTTAAGATGAGATTGTTTGAAATTACAACCTTTCATTTTTAGCCCTTGTTTGATCCCTTTATTTTTCCAAAATATTTTCTTTTCTTATTTTATACATTTTTCAATAAATAATATTACACATAAATCTACTTTTTTTTTCTAATTTTTAATCACACATTGTCTATCAATCTGCAATTCTAAAATTTATTTTTAGCCTTTTAATAAGCTCAAATAGGTTGTTAATAAGCAAAAAATATAAATACCAAAATTGTTCGCTGTAAGATTTTCTTGATTATGAAAGATTAACGAAAGAAACAAATTTGTTATCTTGATTCGGAATTTTAGTCGAAAATATTAAAATGAAAGTAAATCATTTTCTTTATTGTTAAGATGCTTTCAAATGTGAAGGAATAGGTCGGATAGTAGCATTAGTTGATTTTCAATATTATTAATTACGTTGTTTGAATTTAACATAAAATGTTCTCCACCATAAATTAGACCTCAAATCTGTCTAGATCCACCAAATCCTCCGAATCTACGCCGTCAACTTTAACATTTCGAAATCTATATATATCCCTCTCTACCCTCCATTTCGTAATGCCCCCAGTTCGCATTCACTTCTTGAATCATTCTCACTTCTCAAATCGCAGATCTACAAACTGAAAATCTGATTCATACTCGCTGATCCCATGTCGCTTCTAGTCGAGAAGACGTTATCTGGCCGCGAGTACAAGGTCAAGGACATGTCCCAGGCTGATTTCGGACGCCTCGAAATCGACCTGGCTGAGGTCGAAATGCCTGGCCTAATGTCCTGTCGAGCAGAATTCGGCCCCTCCCAGCCCTTCAAAGGGGCTAAAATCACGGGCAGTCTCCACATGACGATCCAAACTGCGGTCTTGATCGAGACATTGACGGCACTAGGCGCAGAGGTGCGATGGTGTTCGTGCAATATTTTTTCTACTCAGGATCACGCTGCGGCCTCCATTGCTAGGGACAGTGCTGCAGTTTTTGCGTGGAAGGGCGAGACACTGCAGGAGTACTGGTGGTGCACTGAGAGGTCCCTCGACTGGGGACCTGATGGTGGACCTGATTTGATTGTGGATGATGGTGGTGATGCTACACTACTCATTCATGAAGGTGTTAAGGCTGAGGAGGAGTACGAGAAGACCGGAAAATTACCTGACCCTGCGTCAACTGATAATGCCGAGTTCCAGATTGTGTTGACGATAATCCGAGACGGGCTTAAGACTGATCCCAAGAAGTATTTCAGGATGAAACAAAGGCTTGTCGGTGTATCTGAGGAGACTACTACTGGTGTGAAGAGGTTGTACCAGATGCAGGCTAATGGAACTTTGCTTTTTCCTGCTATTAATGTCAATGATTCAGTCACAAAGAGCAAGGTAACAATAGTACATGCACCTCCTTTTGATTTGCTATTGTAATTCTGAACGACGGAATGATCCTACAAGTCTAATCATACCATTCCATAACAACGTCATATTCTGCAATAAGCTGGAAGAGGAATTCGAAATGAAAAAGCCATGCATACAAGCTTCTTTTTCACATAATCTTTACAGGCGCTGCATTGACAGCACTTGATTGACAGCTTTTATTTGCTAACTGCCAATGAAAAAATGACAAGTGTATCTGTAAAGAATCTGTAAAAGAAATGGAGCGTTGCTGATTCGTAATTCTTACATGGATAATGGCATATTCGACTCGACATGAATCTCTATCCATCAACTGATATATGAGAAAAGGAGTACCTATAGAGTTCATGTGTTACTTTAGGTCATATGTGGTTTTTTATGCTATTGAAATGAAATGATCATGCTCATTGTTATATGTGTGTGTATAAAAGAGTAGGTCTCATGGATGGTTCGCATTAGATCCGTCTCATCAATATATTTCTTTTGAATGTTTTAGAAATGTGAAATAAGTCATTCATTTTAAATAATTACTTGTATTTAGAAATTGAGATGCTTGATGGCAATTAATGTCATTGTGTTCAAATCATTGCTTGTAGTTCGTTATTTCTTTGGAAATTAATTGAATTGTCTATCTAGATTCTTCAGAATGATTTTCATTCTGAAGTACACAATCGCAATACTCATTCAAATATTGAATATGGACAATGCAACCTCAAATCGAGCATCTGATGGGTAGTCTATTGTTGCTCGTTCTTGTAATATCCTATATGTCTCGTATGATTAGCTTTCAAATTTATTAGATCATATTCGATCGTGCTGAATCATGTTACTAAGATTTTATTTATTGATGTACTGTGTAATCTTCCTTCAACCAGTTTGATAACCTGTATGGATGTTGCCACTCACTCCCCGATGGACTGATGAGGGCCACTGATGTTATGATTGCTGGAAAGATCGCAGTTGTATGCGGTTATGGAGATGTCGGCAAGGGCTGTGCCTCTGCCTTGAAGAAAGCCAGTGCACGTGTGATAGTGACTGAGATCGACCCAATCTGCGCTCTTCAGGCCATTATGGAAGGCCTCCAAGTTCTTCCCCTCGAGGATGTGGTTTCTGAGGCTGATATCTTCGTAACCACCACTGGTAACAAGGACATAATCATGGTCGGAGACATGAGAAAGATGAAGAATAACGCGATAGTTTGCAACATAGGACACTTCGACAATGAAATTGACATGCACGGTCTTGAGACTTTCCCTGGCGTGAAGAGGATCACCATCAAGCCTCAAACGGACAGATGGGAATTCCCGGACACACAAAATGGAGTTATTATCTTGGCGGAGGGTCGTCTGATGAACTTGGGCTGTGCCACAGGGCACCCTAGCTTCGTCATGTCGTGTTCTTTCACAAATCAAGTCATTGCCCAACTTGAGCTGTGGAAGGAGAAGGACACTGGAAAGTACGAGAAGAAGGTTTATATATTGCCCAAGCACCTTGACGAGAAAGTTGCGGCTCTCCACCTCGGAAAGCTTGGTGCTAGGATCACTAAGCTTTCTAAGGACCAATCTGATTACTTAAGCATACCAATTGAGGGTCCTTACAAGCCTCCTCATTATAGGTACTAAGGGATGAAAAGCGTCAAATAAAAGAATTCCTTTAATTGAACGCATTGATTTTTTTCTCTCTCTAAATTTTGTGTTACGCTGCTAGTTTTGTGTTTTTGTTGGGGGGTCGGCGTGTTCGACGATGAAATGGTCTCTGTTGAAGACCAAAATTCGTCGAAAATAAGGTTGAGGGCTGTGTGAATGACAATGTAGCTTCTGTAGTAGAACTATTGCTTTTATGTTTGTCAGCATAAAACGGAAAGCGCTTTTCAGTTATTTTTTGAATTAGTTATTCTCGATATACTCGGGTTTAAGTTGATTCTTAGTACTTACAGTTACCGGTAGCCCGTGTATTCTGCTAGGAATTGGAGCTTTTCTCTTTCGCAATGGGGAAGGTGTAGCACTTCCCTGCTGGTTGAATGTTTGTTTCCAGTGCAAGCATGTTTGGATAAGTTTGAAAATAATTAAATGTTACTTTAAATGATTTTTTTATGTTTAGATAATATAATTTAAATAGAAAAAAGTTGTTTATTTTGAAAAGTCCCTTGCTCTCTTTCATATGTTATTACAAGGCAATTGAGCATTCTTTAAGAAGAAAAATCGAGGGCATGTTCTCTTTGTTGTTTTCACGTCATTTTCAGTTTTCGAAAACACTGAAAACTCGTTTACTTACCTATTTTAAAAAACGAATTTCCAAAAATGAGTTTAAAATTTAAAAAGAAAATGAAAAACGCCAAAAAAGTCATTTTAGCTGTTTTCAGTTAAAATTAAGTCAAAACTTCATTTTTTTGTCTTTGAATTTTTTTTTCAAAATGACAAAAAAAAATGCGTTTTCAAAAAATCTCAAAATGGACACTCAAAACACAAAATCCAAAATGAATTCAAAACTCAAAACTAAAACACGAAAAGAACAACCCTTGAGTCTTTACTGTTTTTTGGAAATGACATTTTTTCTTGCATTCTATGTCCATTTAGGCAGGAGATACTTCATTGGAATATTGAGCACCTTTAATCTTTTATAAGCACGTATGATACCAAAGCCGTAAACAAAGATAAAACATTATAATCAATGAAATTTTGATTTCCTTTTCTGGTTCCCCTTTCTTGACATGCAATTATCGTTCATGGGGTAACCTAGGCTGTGCTTGAAACAAGTTAAACCCACTTATTCCATTAAAAGTTGGGTTTTTTTTACCTCGGTTTTGATCGGTGGTTAGAGATTATTCTTCAACAAGTGACAATATACTTCTTTAGGAGCCATTTTCATAAGGTAAATGATTCGAATTTTATCTCGATATGGACACTGACTCGTAGTTCACTAATCACTATTGAACCTATGTGGTGAAACCATTAAACGAGTATTAATCAATCTCGAATTGTTAATTTTACAATGAAGGTCAT
Organism: Fraxinus sp. 1973-6204; assembly: GCA_903798365.1. Classification (NCBI taxonomy): domain Eukaryota; kingdom Viridiplantae; phylum Streptophyta; class Magnoliopsida; order Lamiales; family Oleaceae; genus Fraxinus; species Fraxinus sp. 1973-6204. Next base: position 4,546 of record CAIGRR010270092.1, on the reverse strand, counting down.
ATCTAGTGCAACTTTTGAGGCAAAATGAAGCTGTTTGGCTTCAAAGATCCATATGAAAATTTCTCTAGAGAAAATTTCTACTCGAGTAATCAAATATCAACAATCAGATTAAGGGTCACTTAGGGTCCGTTTGATTGCAAATGTGAAAAATTGGTGGAAAGAAAATGAATTACAGGGAATTGAATTGCCTAAAAATTATTTTACTGAAAATTGTAAGTAATTGTGTTTGATTGCTTAATTTTTCACTTGGAAAATGTTGAAAGTTGGTGTCTGTTTTGGCTTCGTTTTTTATTAAAATTGTCCATTAAAGTGATAATTTTTTCTACCATTGGATCTATAATTTGTTCCAATTGCCAAAAATAAAAATGAAAAAAAATTATCATACCGAATACCATTCGTTTAGCTTTGTTGTGCATAAAAATTGTCAATAAAAGTGAAAATTCTTTTTACCATTGTATCTAGAATTTTTTTCAATTGCAAAAAAAAAAGCTGAAAAATAAATTTCCACCAAATCCAAGGAAAGGGTCACGTGAGGAAAACATTTTTCGGATAAAATTTTGCCTATCAAATACTACAAAAGTTTGAAAATGATGGAAAATGTTGTGTATCAAACGGGGCCTCAGATCAAACGAAATGATGACACAATAGACAACACATATATTTTGGAATGTTTGGGAGGTTGTTAAAACTAGTGTCGTAGAGGATCGGTGGTGCAAGCGAGGGTGGGACAAGGGAGTTGTGGTGGGAGAGGGAATGAGGATCAGAAGGGCGACGAAGACCACATGAAAATGTGAAATAGGGACCATGCTGCGAAGATACATACATTGAGGGTGAAGTTGTCAAAAGTCAATAGATTGGGGACAAATATTAAGATTTTTCCAAAATCAGAATGAACCCTTTTGGGGCTTTTGCTGAAAAATTAAAACGTTCTATTTAACTATGAATATATTTTGCATCACTAAATTTTAATTTGTCTCAATTAAGACTCATTAAATTTCAAATTTTACCAATTATCACAATTCGCGACTTATCTTCAACATGATGGGGAATTTCTTAGATAACAACGAGAGCGTGATTGATATTTCATGTAATCGTTACATGACATCCTTTGAAATTTTAAAATGAAGACCATGTCGATATATTTAAATTAAAATGTTAAAATGTATGTATTTTTTTTAGTTACTTTCAACACTTATATGATGTGGTATTGTGATATAAGACCCCGTTTGATACACAACATTTTTCATGAAAAAATGGAATTTTTTTTTTTTTTCATTTTCTAACTTTTGTAGCGCTTGATAGGCAAAAATTTTATCGGAAAAATGTTTTCTTCACATGCCTCTTTTCTTGGATTTGGTGGAAATTATTTTCTTTGAGTTTTAGTGGAAATTTATTTTCCAACTTTTTTTGGAAATTGGAAAAAATTCTAGATACAACAGTAATTTTTTTTTTTGCACTTTTATTGACAATTTTCATGCAAACACAAAGCCAAACGAATGGTATTCGGTATAATAATTTTTTTTGACAATTGAAACAAATTCTAGATCTAATAGTAGAAAAAATTATCACTTTAATGGACAATTTTCATAAAAAAAGTCAAACGGACACCAAACTTTCAATATTTTTCAAGTGAAAAATTATACCAATCAAACACAATTAATTACAATTCCCAATAAAATAATTTCTAGACAATTCAATTTCCTGTAATTCATTTTCTTTCCACCAATTTTCCACATTTGCGATCAAACGGATCCTAATAGTCATTTAGTAAATTTCATCATTTTAGGGTTTCTATTTGTTGATAGGATGGGGATGAATGAAAGCTGCCAATTCAGTAAATTTCGTCATTTTAGGATACTACATGTGATATAATAGTGAATATTGAATTGAATTAAAGTTTAATGACTTAATTGAAACTAAATTGAAATTCACTAACGAGATCTAGATAAATCAAGCCTCGGTTTGATGGTCATTATTTTGAAAAAACAGAGTTTTGAATAGTATTTTTTTTGAGAATACGTTGTTAAAAAGTAGTAAATGTTATGAGTTTATATGTAAAATATTTTACTGTGTAAATATGTGATTGAAAAAGGATATGAAAATTAAAAAGTTTTTATTGTGCAAGTGTGCTGTGTGTGATTGAAAATAGAGAAAATTACATAAAACCCTTATTTTCAAGATTACAATTCAAAAAAAAGGAAGATAAAGTTTACAATTCAAAAATCAGACGGTAATATAGATTTAATAAATTTGTTATTAAATATTTATTATAACCCACCATCTACCCCACCCCAACCCAAATTTTCAATCCCGACACCCCCAACCCACACACACACACACACACACACACACACACACACACTCGCTCTCTCTCGCTCTCTCTCTCTCTCTCTCTCTCTCTCTCTCTCTCTCTCTCTCTCTCTCTCTCTCCCCCATTATCGTCGCCTGCAACCCAAACCCTCTCACCCTTACCACCGGTGAAGATGTCAGAGCAAAGGGGGCAGCTTCTCAAGCTAATCCTGGGCAATGTGGACCGAGCATGAGTTGATCTCTTCGAGTCGAGTCAATTAAATCCCGATTGGTCAAGGCCTTCAAGACCCGATAGCTCCACTACTTGGCGCTTGATGCCATCCGGATCCACTGCAAAGAGTTTGACGAGTCGATCAGAGACTTTGGCTGAAGTAGCGGCGGCGGAGGAGGCCGAGAAACGGGCAATTACAGAGCGAGAGGATATGGCAAAGAATGGATGTTTCGAAACTTGGGATGCGAGTTTTTACAGTGAGAAAATCACCATCGTTGTACGGAGAGGGAGAGAGGGTTGGGGAATATAAACACCAGTGAGTGTAGTATGGAAAATTCAGAACAAAAAAATTCAGGCGGTGATGGCGGCGGCACCGATTTCTCATCGTTGCCGATCCTAGACGACACAGCAGCGTTCTTCAACCTTTGAATAAAAATATAGAAGAAACTAGCTGCTGCTGCAGGGAACAGGCTTCTTCAGCCTCTAAATTCTCTTGATGAACTCCTGCCTTTGCTTGACGTGAGCCTCAACAAAAATCTTTTCGATTCGTGGATCCGCAAAAATGTTTGATTACTTATTCATATTAAAGAAATCAATTTCTTAGATTAATTATTACTGTTACAATGTTGTTATGTTTAATCATTTTTTGTAATGTAAATTTGAAANTTTGAAAAACTTTTAAAATTTCAATTGAAATGGATGATGCTTCTTTATTGTCACACTTTTTATCCGCTTTCCCATCATCATTTTTTGTACTCTAAATTTGAGTTGAAGGTGGTAGTGGAGGTGTATTGGAGGTGATGGTGGTAATGACTAGTAGTGGATTGTGGTGCTTGTTCGTGGTGTAAGCGGATTTGTTTGTGGTGACCATTTGTGATCAAATATGTGTTTATTGTTATTGGTTTGACAAATTCTGTGTTAATTATGACTCATCGTGACTTGATCACATATCGTGTCACAATTAAGATTAACTTGGTCACAGACAGTCACACTGAATATAAATTTGGTCACAATTAGTCACGGATGACACAGACGTCATATTGAATACAAATTTGGTCACAATTAGTCACGTATAATGTTCGCTTGAAATTAATATACTACAAGTGTACGGATCGCGTTCAAGTAGCTATGTCAACGAGCCGAGCAAAAAAAAAATGCTCAAACCGAGCCCGAGCATTTTTGGTACGAGCTTTTTTGGACCCGAGCTAAGCCGAGTCGGGTCCGGTCAAAAAAAATGAGACTCGACCCGAACTTTTGGCCCGGGCCTTAGCGAGCCAAGCCGGCTCGATTTTTTTCTTTTTTTTAATATATATATAAAAATATATATTGGCTGCCTTTTGCAGGCAGCTAAAATAGCTACCTGCAAAGGCAGCCTGTAGCTGTCTGCAAAGGCAACCAATTTTAAAAAAAAATTAATTAATTTTTTTTTAATGGGGCAGGCTCTCCCTGGCCACGGACCGGCCCGGGCTAGAGCCGACGCCCCAAAATGGGGCTCGGCCGGAGCCTCAGCTCGGTGTAACCGAGCCTGAGCCATGCGGGCCGCCGAGTTTTTTTTACATCCATACGTTCAAGTAATAAAGTGGACTTTTTGAGTACGGATTGTCGATCCCTCGAGAAATGTTTACTTTTAATTACACGACTTTGATCAATTTAATTTTAACAATCAAAAGAAACACACACAATTAAACATAAGATTTGAAAAACGGTAAATAAACTAAGAATCTACAAAATAAGAAAAACACAAATACTTGAAAATCTCGGAGGAAAAATGTGGTTGGGATTCATGGTTTCGCTTAGCCATTTCCTAATTAATTTCTCCACAATCCAATTAATAAATTACTTATTTATGATGTTAGACCCGATTTTCCAAATTTAGTTAATTACCTCTTTCGAGCGAAATTAAACCTAATTGATTAATTAACCTATTATATCTCTATGTCGATTAAAACCAAACAACCGCATTAAATATTTATTGAAAATAGCTCAATGAATCACCTAGTGCTAATGATATATCTCTATCCACTA
>CAIGRR010270086.1:0-11375 GCA_903798365.1 Fraxinus sp. 1973-6204 | reverse complement strand
TTTTTTTTTTTTAAATTTGTAAACCACCTGATGTAGCCTAATATCAAAATGTGTTACAAATGTCATAATAGTCCTAAAAAAGTCTTTCGCAGAAATCGGATATAAAGTCTCTTTAAAGTCAATGTCTTCCTTTTGAGTAAAGTCATTTGTAACAAGACGTGTCTTATATTTTTTTCACATCACCCTTCGAATACCTTTTGATTTTAAATATTCATTTACAACAAATAGGCTTCACACCTTCAAGCGATGTGATGAGTTCAAAACGTCATTATCTTTTTGTCTTTTTATTCATGACATCAATCCACTTTTGAGAATTATTCCTTTGTATTGCTTGATGAAAGTTAATTGATCAAATCTTCTTCCATCAATCCAATGTCATCCTTATTTTCTTGGAGAAAAACTGTAAAGTAATCCGGAATTGCATTTCTCCTTTCTGTAGTGGATTTATTTAATGACATTTGTTTTTAAAGTTGTTGAGTTTGTTTTTCTAGAACAATCTCTTGATTGTGTTTATAAGATTTTGTAACATTGTTTTGATTCGAAATTACTTCTTGAACAAGATCTTAAGCAAGAATTTGTACATGATCCCGATCATTGTCAATTGCAACAGAAGAGATATATACATATTTTTATTCAAAGACAAAATCTTTAACATTTAAACTTTATCTACCCCAGAAAACTATATATCCTCAAAGAATCAAACATTTCCCGTTTCGAAAATTGACCTAATAGTATTATCTTTAAAAAAATTGTAACATTTTAATAGTTGTTTTACTTGAAACTTTATTGAAAATATAAGCTGCAATCTTTAGTATTTCTTCGTACAGAGATTCTAGTAAGATGAAATGACTAATCATACTCCTTACCATGTCCTTAATTGTTCTATTTCGTCTCACAGTAACACCATTCATGCTAGGATGGCATGGTGTACTGTTGGACAATTTCACATTTCTCTAGAAAGTTTAGCAAAAAGCTCTAAACATAGTTCTTCCGATCCGTCATATCGTCATAATATTCACCACCATGGCCAAATCGACGTATTTTATTCTTTGGCTGAATTTATTTTCAATTTCAACCTTGTATGCCTTGAATATGTTCAATGATTGAGATTTCTCATGGATGAGATATAAGTAGCCATAGTGAGCAAAATCGTCTATAAACATAATAAATTACTGTTTACCATTCTAAGAAGTCGAATGAAATGACCCACAAATATTTGTATGAATTAGTTCCAAGACGTTCGAAATTCTATTGGTACCTAATCTCCTTATATTTATTTGTTTCCCCTTAATATGATTAACATAAACATTTAAGTCTAAAAAATTAAAAGAATCAAAAATTTCTTCTAATACGAGTTTTTCCATTATTTTCTGAGAGATGTACCCTAAACGCTTGTAACATAACGAAACAAAATTCTTATTAGTTAATTTACATTTAATACCACATGAATTCACATGTAATGTTTCTTTATAAGAGGCAATCATATTAAACAAATATATGTTATCATACCGCATAAAGAACGGGTATTCACAATACTTGAATTAAAAAAAGTATTGAATTGACTATTTTCAATGGAACAAGAATAATCGAATTTATCTAATATAAAAACAAAAACCAAATTTCGTCTAAAACACAGTAACGTAAATATCTATCTCAAATCTAAATAATAACCAGTCTTTAATGATAACTAAAAGTCCTTATAGCCTCAAGTTTAACTGTTTTGTCATCACCCCACATAAATAAATCTTTCAACATCAATTGACTTTTGACTCTTCAGGCAACTCCGCATAGACATACTTATGTGAGTAGTGACACCATAATTTATCCACTAAATTAACCTAAAACATAAAAGTGAGAAGTGTACTTTTCTTTACACACTAAGCGTGGTATTTAGTACAATCTCTCTTTATTTGTTCTGCATTTTCACAAAAGTAATAGCCAAATGATTTATCATTTTCAAGCCTTTATTGTTTCCTTTGAGCTGAACTAGATGCAGCTTCCTTATTCAATCAAGTGAGTACTTCCAATTCTTTCTTACTTTAAAATTTCTTCTTCTTGCACAAAATATGAAATGAGCTTATGAAAAGTCCACTTTCCCCTTTTAACAGTCGTAACTGGCCTTAAATCAACTAAATTGTGCAAGAAGAGAAATCAAAATCAAGTTCACGAGCAAGTCATTTGATTACTTAAACTTTAATGCATTTGATTTAAAGCAAGATGAGACATCTTCATGATGTACTCCCTTATATTTTCCTCAACCTTATATTTTAGTGAATCCAAGTTCACCAAGAGCATATTCGTTTCGGCCTTATCACCTTTTGCAAAGCATTTTTCAATTTCTTTAAGAAATTCCTTAGCAGTAGTTATCTTATCGAATATAGCATCCCTGAATTTTGCTGAAAATCCAAGTTTCATGATCATAAAACTTATGCTGTTTGAACTATCGCACTTATTCGAGTCCCGTTTTATTAGCGAGATTTTTATCCGTAGAGTAATGGATTGTTCAGTCCTTAACACAAGGTCTAGATTCATGTTACCAAGAACGAAACAAACATTCTATTTTCAACCCTTAAAACTTGGTTCAAGCACAGGAATTGAATTAATACTGATAGATATTGCAGAAGTTGATTAATTAACTGAATAGAAAACTTAACTTAATTAATAATGAGCAATCAATAAATGTAAATAATGGTAGGCCCCATCACAAGAGACTGGACACAATTAACATTTAGTCATTGTACAAAAATATCAACTTGTAAGTAATACTTTTTGGTGCAGTAATCAAATATTGATAACAAATTCAATCAAATATCAAGTCTATCTTTGAACCTACTCAATGTTCACATAATGAAAAACTTTACAACTGTCACATATTTATTGCCTCGTGTGCAAATAATTCGGTCAAGTATTGACATTTCATTGGGTCAATGAATATCCGCATGAATTATGTACACGCAACATTCGTAATAATTCAACTAAATAAATTTAGACAAGACATATTACTTTGGTAACATGTTCCTTCAATTAATCTATTTTAAAACATTAGCAATCCGAAATAAACTTTAAGTACCAAGATTTGAAATTAATTGTTACTTTAATCTTTTAATTTTTATTTTACATTCTTTTGTTTTAAAAAAAATTGAAAAATCGAAAACCAGCACCGCAGCTCGCTCTAGCACTGAAATGGTGCCTAGGCCCTGCAGCGCCCGGGTGGCGCTACGGTGTTGTTGGCCGCGTTGCGGTGTTGCCTCGCCCCGAAACTGTAGACGTAGCACCCCATGCCTAAACGCAGCGCTGCAGCATTGCGTCGAATTTGTAGTTCCAAAAAATTCTCAAAGGGATAAAATTCACATCCTAAAATTGAGGAATTCAAAGTATGAAGTTCAAACGAAAAAATTCTTGCTTGAAAAATTCGTAATTTTGAAATTTATGGGTAGAATTCACATTCCAAATTAACGAATTTTAAAATTCAATGTATGGATTTCAACCACAAAATTCTTTCTTAAATCTTAATGTTTTGACATGGAATTTGTTCTAATACCATTAGTTAGAATTTTATGAAACTTTAAATTTAAGAATATGAAAATCTAATTACTTTATTGTCAAGATCATTCATGTCAAATCACTAAAAGAATTATAAAGTGTCGAACATACCTTAATTTATTGAAAATAATTCTTTAATACTTGATCTTGATTCCTGATCTTGAATTTTGATTATTGACTCTTATGGTTCTTGAGTTCTTATTCTTGATTTTGACTTATTGCTCCATAATTTTGATTGTCTCAATTCCTTTTGATTCTTGATTGTAGATTGCATGTTTTTTATTGTGTGTTTTGAATCTATCTCTTCGATGTGTTTTCTCTTTTATTCTTTGTGTTGATGAGATGACACAAAAAATGAAATCGCATATGAATTGGGGACCATAACAATATTTATAGTTTCCATATATATTGGTCTATCGTCAAATACAACCCTAACAGATCCATTCTCTACACATAATTCGGCACACACTTCATTTAGATGTCAAAAGCCCAATTACTTAATTCTTTATTAGATCACTTTAATTTTGAACTTAACCTTAAGATTAGTAATGGCAAAAAAATCCGCTCCGCTCTACCCGCCCCACCCCGGCGCTGCCCCACCCCGAATGGGGTGAAAAAAATCCGCCCCAACGGGTTGGTGGGGTGGGGTGGGGTGGGGCAGGGCGGGGATGAGGTACCCCACCAAGAAGTGTCCCGAACCTGCCCCGCGAAGAATAAAAAAATAATAATTAATTACAAATTTTAAAAAAAAAAATATTTAACTGAAAATTTTTGATAAAAAATAAAATTAACGAGGCAGAAAATTGGACAAGCACGCCCCCCGAACCCGCTCCGTCCCATCTAAGGTGGGGCGGGGCACAGGGCAGGACGGGGTGAGGGAGTGATGGGGCTAGCCCCGCCCCTAACCCGCCCCCATTGCCATCTCTACTTAAGATGACATTTGTACACAATTAATTACATATGTCGACCCTACATGACAAATTAATATTTTTTTCCCAACATTGTTAACTTTAACTTAAATTTTTATCAAGTTTTTAATCTATATCAAACAATGACTTAATTAATTGTCTTTTCATTGATAATCAAGTTTATTAATTTAGCTCTTGGACTGACATAGTTACTCTAGACATCTTGTAAAATAGAGATTTTATTATCTATGCACCAACCATACTTAGTTGTACAGAAAAAAATTTGAAAACTTTTTTGACAACAAGCTACATGGTGGCCCCCTATTGGGAGGGCGCCTACGGCGAGAATTTAACAGGAAATAGTTTATATTCTAGTGTTAGTGATTGTTGAATAAGGTAATTATTCATCGTTCACGAATTAGATTCAGTTGCAACATGCACCACAGTACAACTCAACCTAGAACTTAAAACAAAAATGATGAAAACTTCTATCAAGACACTCGGTACAAGTTAGAAATAATGTCAATGGAGTGTCATGTGAATCAACTTAACCCCGACAGTGCATGTTTGGAAAATGATTAAATTAAAATTTTAATGATCATAAGTTGTGGGTCTCAAAGAATAAATGGATGGTAAGTAATAATTGTGAATTTTATGAAATGTGTAGATAAAAAGCATGTTTAACCAATTTAGATTATAATATAATCACTATCCAAATCGCGCATGAATAATTTAACCAATAAATCATGAGAAAAATTTCTGTGAAGAACCGAATAAAATATGACAAAACACTTTTTAACGTTTTTTACAATGACCAAATTTTTTTAGGTATTTCTAAAAAATTCTTCTCGTTACATATCTTCACACTTGAGAGTAGAAGTTGACAGGATTGGTAAAGGCGGCCTGTGATTGGAGGAAGTCGAGTCTTTAGTAAATCGAAATGTAGCAGCAATGAGGTGGTCATGGTAATTTGTTTAGATATTGCTCCTTTTATCGTAATATAGGAGCATACTCGAAATCGAGGCAGCTTATGGTTGCTATTTGGGTATGGTCCATTGGCTCTTTCGTAGCCTTCGAGGTGAAGTAGGGTCCTCAAGGTACTATGGGCTTGGGATGGATTTCTTAACCTGATTCGTTGATATAGGATTTATCGTACTTTCCTTTTGAACTATAACTTTGAACAAAATGGTTGCATCTCCCTACATCATTTGGTAACAAAGCTATAGGTCCCTTAATCGAGGTGATTCTGGAACATTTTTCATCCAGTGGGTATATAATGCAGGAGCATGCATGAAATATGACTTGCCTATGGTCGCTATTCGAATTTGGCCCAATGGCACCTTTGTAAAGTACCCTTCAAAGTAGCCCAATTCTGGCTGGGTTATATAGAGTAGATGACACTTCTCCCACTATAACTTATAGACAAAATAATTACATCTTATATTCATGCACAGCATTTACCGGTCGTGCTGTTGCAGGTCCTTAATCAGGAGGGGACTAAGAGGATGATGGAGTTGCAACATTAAAAAAAATGACACCATGCCAGATACAAGATTACTCTAAAAATAATGGAACTTCAGTGTTTATTCTTAGTCTAATCACTCATTTTTAAACTTGACATTCATTGAGCAAGAAACATCCAGGAGGAGTTGACTTCATAATATTTTTCATTCATCCTTTCTGAAGAATTCTTCATGATGTTGAGAAAATTGAACCTCATGCAAAAAACTGAGCAAATGATCTCATAATCCATGAATCACATTAATTCATTTTTGTAAAGACATTCTTTAAAGTGTCCATTACTGCAACAAATTGAATCATATTTCTGGTTTTCAGCTTCTTTGTTCAAGGCGCATCGAATAAAGTAAAGCAATTTAACACTACTGGTGTTAACATGCACTAATGTAATATTAAATAAAAGATACAATTAAATGAATCATTTAATTCTACATTTTATTAAACTTATTACATAGCCCAGCCTAAAATGATGTTTTAGCACAATTAGTACTAGATAGAATTATCCTTTTAAATAATGTTGACCCAAAATCAATATGTTATGCTTCATTTTTCCCCTCTTTATATGAGCCACTATTCTGAGCAATGCATTGCCGAAAAAAAAAAGTGTAATCCAATCATTTAAAGAATATGAACTCCAATTCCACATGAGAAATCAATGAAAAAAAAATTGTCATATATATCATATAAAAATAAAAATTATGATCCAAAGAAATTGAAAGATTAATGTACTGAAAAATTTTCCAGCTGTCTTACCAAAAAGACAAACTTACACCATATATTTGAGCCCAACTGTTGATTTGTAATAATAATAATAATAATAAAAGAAGGCATGAATGGCATTTAGAAATAATGCTATTGTCATAATGATGATGGATCATCGCACTCTATTGCAATACAATGGCATTAAATAATGTCCAATTAAATGCATGAATATAGAACTTGTGTTATTGGATATATCATTCAATGTCATCTAAATATGGTGATCCATCAAGATGACAAATAGCATTACTCAATGCATTGTCAGCAATACGAACTACAAATTATGCGTCCAATAAAGGTGGCCAAATTAAAGGTAAACCCTGAACATTGGGAGAAATAGTTTATACTCTAGCGTTAGAGATTGTAGAATAATTCATCGTTCACAAATCAAACTCAGTCGCAACAGTAACAAAAAGTAAGATTTGAACTAGAAACTAAACAACAATGATGGGAACTTCCACAGTACAAGTTAGAAATAGTGGCTGGAGAGCTGTGTTTCACAAAAAATTGTGTTTTAACACCTAAGTAAAACCTCCATGACTGGAGGTCCATGACTACTACATATTTTTTTATTGGCCTTCTCTTGGGACTATTTATCAATCTCCTCCTGAATTTGACCCTCTGCAGTAACACAGAAATTCAAATAAATCAGTGAAAAATAATATTAGTCACTCAACTTCTAGCAAAGTTTCATATTAGTCAGTGAACTTTATTTTGGTCCAAACTGATTGTCTTTTGCTTCAGTTTGGTCACTCAGTTAAAATCCGTTAGTTTTTCTAATGCAATGTCCTATGTGATCACTAAGTAATCTTTTAAACAAAATAAAGTTTGGTGACTGACTCGAAGATTCACTATAAGTTAAGCGACTAATGGTGTCTTTTAAACCCATAAACTAATAGATAGGGCTTTAAGAGTTGCAATAAACTGAGCAGCACTTACCGGCAAGATCAACAGCCAAGTTAGCCTGAGCATCGGCCTCTGAGTTTAAATCCTTCAAGAATATATAGATAGCAGATTATTGTTAAAAAGATCAATAAGCTCAATGTATGAGCACGTAAAGATTGTGCGAAACAAAAGGTTTTAGGTCAATTAAACAAGAAGAGCATGTGATGGTACATCTAATGGAGAATATCATATCACTGAACTTACCCTCAGGACATGATTAATCTCGAATGAGATAAACCTATCTTTCAATTTCTTCGCCTCCTCGTACAAGCCGGAGATGTTTTGATTTTTTACCTTCCATAAACCCTGAATCTGTTTGTGAAATATCCTTCAGAATGTAAATTCACGAGGAACATAGACAAGATAAAAATTTACAAGGCAGTAAAAGATAAAGAGTTAGTACATTACAACAGGCTCACCAGTGTCCCAAGTATAATGTTAAGGAACACCAATAAATTGTGATATTATGGAATAATATTTTATATTTCTGGGATAGTGAGCTAAAATAGAAATATGCAAGTGATTAAAATCATGTTTATGAAATATTTGCCTTCTTAAGCCTGTTTCCTCAGCATATGATGAAACGACATTGTGACTGTAGCCCACAAAATGCGGAAAGTAAACCAATCACAATGCACGAAAAGGGGGAATGAGATTTTCAAAATTTTCATGACACAAATTGTGGTTACATATAAAAGAATCAATAAAAGGGAACTCGCCCAAATTTTCATTAAAAATACGTATATACCAATTTTCCTCATTCCCTTAGGACGTACATCAAACTTCATTTCCTCATAAAAATGGACAGAAAATGGTAAAAAATAAATAATTTAGTGGTCAAGCTTAAGCTCTTGTTAGAGACCCATTCTCTGAAAACTCATTTTTTCTCGAACTCGTTTTCAATTATACATTCTTTTAATAAAATATAATTTTACACGTACACCCTAATCTTTTCCCCATTTTTTAACCACACATCTCGAAAAAAAATCGATATTAAAAATGGAGCTCAAACATAGCCTGATATAAAATATATTTACAGGTGTATTTCACTCTATTATTGAGAGGTAACATGAGAAAATAAAAGCGAGAGATCAATTTTCTCCCCGTTTTATATACACAAAAAAGAAATGTATATACCTGCATGCAAACAAGGTTGGAATCTCCCCGAACTTGAATACCTGTAAATCCTTTTCCAAGTGCATATTTTAACCCTAATATAATGCCTCGGTATTCAGCAGCATTATTAGTTGCTATGCCTAACCCTTCACGTAACCTACAAATCTAGAAAGTTAAAATAGTTAAGAGAGATAAATAATGTCAAAAAGATATACGAACCCTGAAAGAAGCACAATATTTACCATACTTCCATCGTTTGATCGTATTACAGCTCCTGCACCAGCTTGACCAGGATTTCCTTTTGAAGCACCATCAAACTCAAGAGTACAAGTCCGCTGCTGCTCGTGATTACATGCATCAGGTTTTCAGCCCCAAAAATCATAAAACACCTCTCTAAGATTATTATTACACGAATCTGATGGGATTCCATTAAGAGTTCAATAATCCAGTTAAAATTAGTTTTCTTTGTCTTGGACGAATAACAAATGCAGAAATTTTTGACACTTTTAAACTAATAAAAACAACAAAAGCATCATCTCAAAATTATCAAAAACCATCCACCACTTCTAACCAATTATGTATTCCAGTCGACTTTACAAGGAACTAACTTATGCTTTCTTAAATCATCATTTGAAATAAATGTTCATCCATCAACTTCATGCAAAGTAACATGCAGAGAAACTCATGTGTAACAGTTTATTTGTGTAAAATGCATCCTTGTAGGGTACAAAATCTAATGTTTGAGTTGACTTCTATAGCCTCAGCAGTCCATGTTACAGAAAACACCATATTGTATTTGAAATTGGACTGTTGAAATAACATAATACATATACACGCACTATACAGCACAATCAAACTTCTATTTTTAAGTTTGTCAAGGTCAGTCAGTGCATGTGTCAACAAATTTTATTGATATAAAAGGAGCCAGCATTTTTATTGATATCCTTCTCATTTTGCACTTTTTGCTTACATATTTAGAGGAAGAAGTTTTATCTCCATTCTTGGCATGTCTAAGGAAATAGACTTGATTATTAAGTACAAACTGGAAACTACATTGCAGATGCATCCGTAAATATTCCGTGGAAAGAATTGTCTCATTAACTGCAATGAATTGTAGAACTGAATAATGATACAACTTACCCCATAATCTGACCACGCAACTTCCTGTGACCATTTCTTTGTCAAAGTCTCGCTAGATGGTTCACCTCTAGCAGAAGGATGTTGCTGTAAAAAAAAAAAAAAAAAATTAATCAGCAGGAAAATATTTCAGTAACTAGATCAAAACAAAACATGCACTTGACCGCGGAAATATTTCCTTTTTTATTGTTTATTTTATTTTTTATTTTTTGCTAAACTCAACAAGATCACCTGAGCTTGATCACCTGAGCTTATAAATTAAATCTAGTCAAGAGTTATTTGCTAATACCACAACATATATTATGAAAACGTTAGCCAACATTTAAGTTTGTTATTTCGCCAACAGAATATCACTCCTAGAGGTCAAGTAAATAACAAAGGAGATCAAATTCTTCTTCTTTTTATATCATTTTGTTTACAATATTTTGACAGAATAATGATGAGTTCATGATTGTGATAAAGAAACTGAAAAAATCTATGTAATGTTGGTGCCTTCACAGAATGCCAAAAAAGCAAAAATGATAAATGAAATTCACATCCAACTGCATACAGAAACCATTTTTCTCAAATTTTTAATCAGGTAGTATTCCCAAAAGAATGTTTTATCACAGTTGTGCAAAGATCAACTAACCGGAAAAGGGCACGGTACAAGAGTGCCAAAAAGATCTCCAGTAAGATCAGAAGCTCTGATGGAGTAAAGTGCATTCCTAATCCCACACGAGAGAAGATATTTCTCTGTGTCCTTGGGCATGGAACAACCTTTGTATACACTGACAGGAGGATCACATATCTACAAGGAAAGGAACAGGCCAAATTAATTTATTAATCCACTCGATTTGTACAAATTCTTAGTGAAAAAAATTGGTATTTAAGAGAAGGAAAAAGAAAACGAGAAACACATATCAAAGTAGCAGCATGTACTCCATTTAAGATCTCCAGCTCCCAATAGACAAATCATGACAAGAAAGTAGCCAAAAAATACAAATGCTAACAAATATTTGAAATGATACGCATTGCTAATTAGGTCACTGAACAATATTCCCAAGTGACTCGAAACCTCAAAATGAAATGAGAAGCAAAAGAGTCAAATGGTTGAGGTATTGGAGGAGGAAGTATTCTCTACACTGTAAGAGTTCCATTATAGACTAGCTATAATATATAAATAAAATTAATCTATCACTCATCAAATGAAAATAAATAAATCAAATTGGACAAAAATTGAAGCATAGCTAAGCATTGTTTCCACTTGAAAATGTTATGTCACAGGAATATCAAGCACAAAAGATTATTTACATATTATGTGAAGGAAGAAGAAAGTCTCTAGTAGACAAAATTATGTTGAAGACTTTACATTATGTGCAAGTGATGATAACTCTCAATCTTAAAAAATGCAGCATAAAATTCTTTAAGTGTTCTCCTTTTTTCTTTTCTTATCTTTTCTTTTCTTTT
>CAIGRR010270002.1:0-10761 GCA_903798365.1 Fraxinus sp. 1973-6204 | reverse complement strand
ACTATTTTTGGATGCCTACGATAGCACACCATGCGTAGTGTTAGTTGCTACATGGTTCTCATCATATTCCCAATGATTTAAGGTATGTTCTGCACTTACAATTCTCTTGGTAATTGGACATGGAGGATCTTGCAATAAAGCAATAAGTTTTAAAGTTCTTGAGATTTAAAGTTTTAATAAAATTTTAACAAGTAGTATTAGAGCCAACTCCATATTAAACCATTAAAAATAACAAGGACTTTTAGGATTGTAATTTATACTTTGGATTTCAAAGTTTTAGGATGAGAATTTCAAGCTCTAAATTTCATATTTTTGAATTTCTTTTTGGAGAGTTTTAGGAAAATCAAGATCGCCGCAGTGCATCATCGCCGCGTTTGGGTGCTACAGTGTTGTGTCTCGATATTTTAGGCAGATCCCTATAAATGTGGCCACATCGCCCAACGTTACGTTAGACAGCAAGGCAGAGCTACTTCGGTGCTGCAGCGCTTGTTTTCGAGCGTTGCAGCACCCAAGTTCTCTAATATTTTTTTAACAACACAAGAAAAAACAAAAATAAAAATAAAATATAAAAGGACAATCAATTTCAAATATGGGTATTTAATATTTATTTTGGATTACTAATTTTCTAAACTAGATTCGTTGAAACAATATGTTACCAAAGTAACATTTCTTACCTAAATTAATTTATTTGGAATATTAGGACAGTTATGTGTAAGTAATACGTGGGGATATTCACCAGCCTAAAATAAGGAATTTATTTGGCCGGATTACATGCAAACATGTGGTAATAAATATGTGACAATTGTAATTCCATTATGTAAACATTGAGTCGGTCCAAAGATAGACTTGATCTTTGATCGGATTTATTGTCTATATTTGATCATTACACCAAGAGTACAACTTACAAGTTGATATTTCTATCCAAAGACTAAATATGAATGTTGTGTTTGGTCTCTTGTTATGCGGCACATCATTATTTAAAATTATTGATTGACTAATACGGATTCACATGTGAACATGTTATTTATGTTACGTTCTCTATTCAGTTAATCCATCTACTTCTATAGTATCATCAACTAATCAATTAAAATCCCGTGCTTATAAAGCCAAATTTGAAGTACTAAAATGAGAGCACTCATATCGTTATTGGTTACATGGATTTAGATATTACAGTAAGGATTGAACAACCCATTACTTTTAGAGATAAGAGTCCCACTAATAAAAATGGGATTTAGATAAGTGGGATCGTTAAAACCTCATGATTCTTATGACCATAAAGTGTGGAATTCCATTAACATTCAGTGGCACTAAGGTAAATATTGCCAAGGAATTTCTTGAGGAAATTGAAAAGCGCTTTGAAAAGGCAGTAAGGTCGAAACTAGCACACTTTTTGCGAACTAGTTTTACTAAAGTATAGGGGTAAAGAACACATAAGGGAGTACATCATGTAGATGTCTAATCGTGCTTAAAAACTAAAAGGCATTAAAGTTTGAGCTCTCTTATGACTTGTTTGTGCATTTGGTTTTGACTTCTCCTCCTGCTCAATTCAATCAATTTAAGGTCAGTTATAATTGTCAAAAGGGGAAATGGACTCATTTAAGCTCATTTCATATTGTGTGCAAGAAAAATAAAGGCTAAATCAAGATTAAACTGATGGTACTCACTTGACAAGTACCTCGAAAGACAAGTTAAAGAATAAAGAAGCTACATTTGGTTCAATTCCAAAGAAACAGCAAGATAGCTGTTATTTTTGTGAAAATCTGGGATACATGGAGAGAGATTATACTAAATACCACGCTTGACATGTAAAGTAAAGTACACTTCTCACTCTGATATATTNATTATACTAAATACCACGCTTGACATGTAAAGTAAAGTACACTTCTCACTCTGATATATTCTAATGTTAATTTAATTTTAGTACCTATACACACTTAGTGGATAAATTTCGGAGTCACTATCCAAATAAGCGTGTCTATATGAGGTTGTCTGAATAGCCTGAAGCCAGTTGTTGCTGAAAGATTTATCTATGTGGGACAATGGTAAATCAGTTAAAGTTTGAGGCCATAACAACTTTGAGTTATTATTTGAATATGAAAGAGTTATTTACGGTACCATTTTTTAGACGGAATTCAGTTTCTATTTCTACATTGGACAAATTTGGTTACTTCTTTTCAATTGGAAATAGTGAGTTTGATCTTTTTCTTAATTCACATATTCTAGGTACCAATTTTTTTAACTGGTTATGATAGCCTATATTTGCTTAATATGGTTGTCTCTTATAAAGAAACGTTGCATGTGAATTAACGTGGTATTAAAAGAGAATAAAAAGTTTATGTCAGAAAGAATTCTTGATCCCCTTAATTTTTTAAACTTAAGTATTTATATTAATTATATTAAGGGAAAACAAACAAACACAAGAAGATTAAGTGCCATAAGACTTTGAACGTCTTAGAATTGATTCATACGAATATTTGTGGGCTATTCCATTCGGCTTCTTTAAATGACCAATGGTCATTTATTACATTAGACAAAGTTTCTCATTATGGCTACCTATATCTCATTCATGAAAATTCTCAATCACTGGACATGCTCAAGGCTTTAAAGGCTGAGGTTGAAAATCAACTCAACAAAGGAATCAAATACGTCAATCTGGCCGTGATGGTGAATACTATGATAAATATGACGGATTAGGTGAACAATGTCCAGAGTCTTTTGCTAAATTCCTAAATGAATGTAAAATTGTCCCACAATACACCATGTCAGGGTCCCCTAGCATGAAAGGTGTTACTGAGAGATGAAACAGAACACTGAAGGACGCAGTAAGCAGTATGATGTCATTTCACCTTACTAGAATCTTTGTAAGAAGAAGCACTAAAAACTTCAGCTTAATTCTCAATAAAGTTCCAATTAAAGCAACTACTCATGGGTTAATAGTTGAGGCTTTAGAGACTTCTAGGTTATTAGTAATGACTGGTTTTTATTTGAATATGAAAGAGAATTTGCGGTACCATCTTTTAGACGGAATCTGGGTTCTATTTCTACATCGAACAAATTTGGTTACTCCTTTTTAATTGGAAATAGTGAGTTTGATCTTTTTCTTAATTCAAATATTGTAGGTACCAGTTCTTTATGTGGTTATGATAACCTATATTTTCTTAATACGATTGTCTCTTATAAAGAAACATTACACGTGAATTCACGTGGTATTAAATGTAAATTAACTAATGAGAATTTTGTTTCGTTATGGCACAAACATTTATGTCACGTCTCTTAAACGAGAATAAGAATCTTATGTAAGAAAGAATGCTTGATCCTCTTAATTTTTCAAACTTAAGTGTTTATATTAATTATATTAGGAAAAAACAAACAAACATAAGGAGATTAAGCGCCACAAGACTTCGGACTTCTTAGAACTGATTCATATGAATTTTTGTAGGCTATTCTTTTCGGCTTCTTGGAATAACCAACAGTCATTTATTACATTCATAGATAAATTTTCTCGTTATGGTTATCTGTATATTGTTCATGGAAAATCTCAATCATTGGACATGTTTATGGCTCAAAAGGCTGAGGAAAAAAATCAACTCAGCAAAAGAATCAAACACGTCAATCTAGCCCCGTGGTGGTGAATACTATGATAAATATGACGAATCAGGTGAACAATGTCCAGTGTCTGTTACTAAATTCCTATACGAATATGAAATCGTCCCACAGTACACTATGTTAGGGTCCCCTAGCATAAAATGTGTTATTGAGAGATGAAACGGAACACTTAAGAACGTGGTAAAAAGTATCATTAGTCATTTTACCTTACTAGAATCTTTCTAGGGTTTTTTCAAAATGGAAAATGTTCGATTCCTTGAGGATATAGAGTTTGTGAGGCGAGAGATAAGGTTTTAAGGTCAAAAATTTTATCTTTGAAGAAGGATATGTATATATTCCTTCATTGTAATTAACAACGATTAGGATCAGGAACAAATTCTTACTCTAGATCTTGTTCACGAAGTATTTCGGATCAAGACAATATTACAAAATCCCCTATACACAATCAAGAGATTGTTCCATAAAAACAAACTCAACAATTTCAACGACAAATTCTATTAAGGAAATCCACTAGAGAAAGGAGAAGGGGAATTTTGGATGTCCTTATATTCTCCAAAAACATGAAGATGACATTGGATTGATGGAAGAAGATTTAACCAATCAACTTTCATTAAGCCATGCAAATGAATAATTTTCAAGAGTGGGTTGATGCCTTGAATGAAGAAATAAAGCCCATAAGTGACAATGACGTTTAGGAACTCATCCCATTGTCTGAAGGTGCGAAGCCCATTGGTTGTAATATTTTTAAAATCAAAATGGATTCAAAGGCCGATGTGAAGATATATAAGGCTCGTTTTGTTGCCAATGACTTTATTCAAAAGGAATACATTGACTTTAAAAAGACTTTCTCTCTAATTTCTACAAAATGCTCTTTTAGGACTATTATGATATTTGTGAGACTTTTTGATTTTGAGCTACATCTAATGATTTATAAATTAAAGAAATCTATCTATGAGCTTAAGCAAACTTCCCATAATTGGCATCACAAATTTCATCAAATAATTATCTCGTTTGGTTTTGAGATGAATTCAGTTGATGATTGTGTATATCACAAGTTTAGTGCGAGTAAGCATATTTTTCTGGTATTTTATGTTGATGATGTACTAATTGCCTGCAATGATATAGGCTTATGCACGAAACCAAGAAATTTTTGTCATGAAATTTTGAAATGAAAAATCTTGATGATGCATTTTTTGTATTAAGGATACAAATACACCAGGGTTGTCCTTGAGGTATTTTTAAATTATCATAAAAGATTTATATTGATAAGGTTCTTAAAAAATTTGGGATACAGGAATATAAATCAGGCGATACCCCTATTGTTAAGGGAGACAACTTTAGTCTCATATCATGTCCCTAAAGATAAACTTAAAGAAAATGAATACAAAAAATCCCCGTGTTTCAGCAGTTTGGAGTTTAATGTATGCTTAGATTTGCACACATCTGGATACATCATTCATTGTTGGAATGCTGAGTAGATATTTAAGTAATTTTGAAATAGATATTTGGAAAGCAGCCATCAATATCTATAGAGAACTAAGGATTACATGATCACATACAGAAAATCGGACCAATTGGAGATCATTGAATATTTTGATTCTGTTTATGGAATATGACTACGAAATTTTGTCATTGGGCTGCATGTTTTGGATGGAATTGAAAGACGACTTAAGTTATTCAGTCTTGTATTCCAACATGAGCTCGATGATGTCAAAGTTTATAGACATCAAGTTCCTAGTTCAGATTGGTCAGGTTTCTATAGAACATATTAGGGCAAACTCCAAGAATGCGGATTTACTTACTAAAGGACTACCACCCAAGGTTTTTCTTGAGCATACTACTCATATAGGTGTTGCATCATTAAATGATAGGTAGTTTAGTAGGAGTTTGTATTTGATAGTTGTCTAATTCTGACACACCTAATGCTTATAGATATTGAAGTTATCTTGCAAAAAGGAAGTATTCAGATCAATTTCACTCTGATTTAAATTTTGGTTTAATCTCATTAAAGAATAAGGTAGGACCAGTGGGAAATACGTATGTTTGGATCACATTATTTGTAATTTCCATACTATAAATTCACACTTGATCTATGTCATTTGATTGTGTTGATATACATGACCATTGATGGTTAAGCTATGATACTTGTAATGAATACCGCTTTGATCTTATATCAACATAATTGATGAACGAGATTGTTCGAAGATGATTTTGGCTATAATAGCAAAAGTTTTGAGTTCATAAGGATATACACATTTTTAAGATAAGATATGGGACCCAAGTCCATTAAGGTCGTATTTGACGAAGGATCAAATACATTTGGAAATATAAATAGGTTTATGGTCCCCAATTCATATGTTATTCTCATTCTTTGATTCACACATCAACATAAGAATACAATAGAAAATATATTGAAGAGAAAGATCCAAAACCCACAATTAAGAATCAATAAGAAGGAATTTAGACAATTAAGATTATGATGCAAGAATCCAAAATCAATATCAAGAACTCAAGAATCAAAAGAATCAATATTCAATATTCAAGATCCAGTATTAAAAAATTATTCCTAATAAATTAAGATATGTTCCGCACTTTACAATTCTCTTGGTGATTTGACATGTATGATCTTGGCAATAAAGCAATTAGGCTTTAAAGTTTTAGAGATTCAAAGTTTTAATAAAATTCTAACATTGATCGCACAAGTACTAAGTGTCTAAGACTTGATTAGAAAGTACAACACTTTTACTCTTGTCATTACTTACAAGCTCACATATACAAGTATGAATATGAATTATTTTCTTCTATGTGACTCTTTTTTCTTTTGATATTTCAAATTCCATCTCACTTGTAGGTTATCTATATCGCTCAGTCATTGATAGTGTCAACAAAGACCGCCTTTTCTTACTGTTTCTTATATCCGTTCGATATTAGGTAGCACCACTCAACACCTTTTTTTGATTTGATATAATTATCGAATGAATGTTCATCATTCCTACACTTTTACCTCATTCTTCCTTGATTACTGAAATGTGTTTGTTTGTTTGGACAAATAATTAAGATTAGACATCTCATGAATGATTCTTACCTAGATTTCATTTGTTAGCCAAAAAAACTCCACACAATTATGTACGTGCATGAAATCAATACATTTATAAATAGCTTCTAATTACTATCGATTTAATCGTTGACATACTATCCTTGTAAGGACCAATGAATTGTGTTATATGGGTTTTTTGGTTTCATTCTGACCTATATTCAATCCCTATTTGAGGGCCATTATCGATTTTTTGGAGAATGTATGATTGAAAAGTATGAAAATATTTTGAATTTACGTGCAAAATATTTTATCGTGTGAGTGTTTGATTGAAAATAAGTATGAGAATGAAAGAGTTATTTTAAAGGGAAACAAAAAGGGGCTCAATCTTCCTATCTGTTCTATTCAAGTAACCATTTCAAAGATATGAGATGATTTATATGACTATCATGCTCGAAGTATACCAAATCGAACAAGAATAAGTATCAGAACAATCCAATTCTGATAACCTAATAGCAATTGGATAAATCTTTTTGTTCAATATTTTTTTATAACATTGTCAACAATGTTGGAGGTGGCAAAAAAGTGTTTGTTGGAAAGATAAATTATTTTTAAATGGTCCATTGACAACATGTCACGTGACATTTTGTCAACAACATTGTACACTAAGCATGATTGTTAACAATTAAAAAATCACAAATAATTTTAATAATATCAACATTAGCCGGAAATCCTTTCCAACTCATATAAGTATTTAATAAAGCAATAAAATATTTTATTCAAAATTTTCACACACCATATGTACCATAAAGATATACTTGGTTTTCTTTTTTCTCTGTCCCAAATTATAGGTCACTTCTAATGAATCTATTTTTTAATTTTCTAATATGTCCCTACTTAATTTACATTGTTAATGATAAATATAAACAAATCTTATTTGAATCATTATTTAATGTAGAGGTATACTAGGAAAAATGTAAAAAAAAAATATATTTTCAACTATATTAATTACATTTTTTAACCAGTAAGAAAAACTAGAAATAATATAGGACGAATGGAGTATATAAAGTGGTAACATGAAAACACGTAAAATAATCACATTATTCGAAGTCTATTTGACAAATTGTAGTTGAAGTCTTTTATTTGAAAACCCAATTGAGAGTTTGGAATTTGTTTTGAACTTAAAAAGGTCAAGATATGAACTAGGGAGAAATCTTCGACATTTTTTCGCTAGTCTACTATACGAGCAACGACGTAGAGATTTTGTGCAGAGAGCTGGTGCCCGCTAGCACTCGAGATGTGCCAACGTCACCCGATAGGCCCATTTGACCAAACCCATTTGCACGTTTTGACGCGTTTTGAGTATTTATTTCCATCTATCGCTATTCTTTTAGGGCTTAAAATATCTCATGTACATATTTAGCTCTATATTGTATTTTAGATTAAGTTAAACAAATTATAAACAAAAATCATCATATTATTTCTCCATATTTTAGTGAAGTTTTCCTTCCTTTACAAATTATCTTGTTTTTGAGTTTGCGATCAATTACTTTATATTGTGCCATATTTTCTTTTCTCATCTATTATTACAACAAATTGGTATTAGATCAATCTGATATCTCCTCCGTTGTTTATAACAATTGGTATCAGAGCTAATGTTTTATTCATATGGAAATTCTGATTTTGGGATGACAACCATGAAATATAATATTCCACTTTTGAATCGCAGCACAAGATTTTTGGTGTGACAGGTAAAGATGCGAGCAGCACTCACTCACATGGATTTGGACGATGCATTTTTTGGATTTAACAAGATTTCCAAAAATTGGAATAAGGTGGAGAAACAACGTAGGATCAAAAGGCCCAACACAAATTCATGTTCATTTTTTGAATAATATCCTTCAAGATGTTTTGAATGAGAAGCCAGTCGCTACATTATGGTTGAAGTTGGAGCAATTATGCTTGGCGAAGAGTCCAACAAGCAAATTACATCTAAAAAGTGTCTATATTCCTATCGTATAACAAAATGTACATCCATTGAAGATCACCTAACTATTTTTAAAAAAATCATCGCTGATTTAGAAATCTTGGAGGTTAAATATGATGAAAAAGATTTGGATTTGATTTTGTTGTGTTCGTTGCCCACTTTATATATGTCTTATAGAGACATGATCTTATATAGTTGTGATATTCTCACCAATGAACAAGTCTAGATGCTCTATATTCAAAGGAGAAGATGAAGCATCTTGTTGGATCTAATATTCGTGGAGATGGCATCGTTGTGATGTTGTTTGTGCAAGGGGCAAATTAAAATCTAACTTCAAATTTGGTAATTATTATAAAAAGAAGGAACACTTTATAAATGATTGTTATAAGTTGCACAACAAAGAAAAATTGGCTGTAAATGAGCAATCAAAAACTTCAATGGAAGCCATTATTGCAGAAATTGTCATAGTGATAGAGAACTTTTACTTATTTCAGATTACGACTCTAAATCTGACGAAAATTGGATTCTTGATACAACTTGTACTTTTCATACGTGTTTCAATCAAGATTTATTTTCAAGCTATGAAATAGTTTTAAATGGTGTTATGGTAATGAGAAATAATATACGTCGTAGTATAGCTGGTATTGTTCGGGTTAAAATAAAGATGTTTGATGGAACAGTTAGAACACTTGATGCAGTGAGACACGTTTCAAATTTGAACAAAAATCTTAACTTAAAAGGATACAAATTCACTTTGAAGGTAGAGTCCTAAAGGTTAGTAAATGAGCTCATATTTTGTTGAAGAGACATAGAAAATCCCAGTTATATGTCTTGTAGTGTTATACAGAATCTTTGATCAATCAGCATATTTTAAGAATTTAGAATTAGATTTTGTACCGTTGGAGTCTAGTTCAGGGTCTTTTTTTGAAGAATACATCTCAGTTTAGTTTAGAAGTTATAAGTAATTTCGCTTTGCCACCATTATCGATGGTATCGTTGTATTTAATTGCTAGTAACATACCAATTTTTAATTATAAGCCTCCACATAGGTATAATGCTACTGATTTAGTTAATTATGGTTAGAATGTCGTTAAGGGTGTTGATTCTATCCAAGATCCTTCTTTTGATGCATTTAGTTGTAGTGATTCTGTTTCAGGGCTTGCTTCTACCCTGCTTGGTGATGCTCAAGCCCAGTGCTTTGAGTTTTGTTATTACTCAGTTATTGAGTTTTGCCATAGTTTAGTGGCAGAGTTTTGGAGAATATTTCGGTTGGGAATTTCGATGGAAAATTTTGTTTGTGTTTTTTGTTGAAGAGTTGAAGTTTATTCCTTGCATTGGAATTTGTCTTCAAGTGGAAAATCTTTGAAGTTTACTCATTACAGTGGAGTTCGTATCAAGGTGGAGTTGTTAGAATTAGGGTGTGACCCAAATTCTATTTGGAAGATAATCGAGAATTCTAATTGAAGTCGACTTAAGAAAAATTCTATTTGAAATGCTATTTTGGAATCCTATTCGAAGTCTATTTGGCGGATTCTAGTTGAAGTTCCATTTGGAAACCCAATTAGGAGTTTGAAATTTGTGTTGTACTTAAAGAGGTTAAGATATGGTCCAGGAAAAAGTTTTCGGTGCGTTTTCGCTAGTTGGCCGCTAGCCTTCATTGAATTTTAGATTAAGTTATATAAATTATAAACTTAAAATCGTTGTATTCTTTTTTCATATTTTAGTGAAATGTCATTTTCTCTGCAAATTGTCTTGTTCTTGAGTTTGTGATCAATTAATTTATATTGTGCCATATTTTCTTTTCTCACCTATTAAATTGGTATCAAAGCAATTCGGTATTTTCTTCTTTGTATATAACATATACATTGCCCTCAATGTATATGATTATAAAACATAAGTCAATAAAAATAACAATATACAGAATTAAAGACTCGCTGGAAGATATGTTCGGATGGAGGAAACAAGGTTTTTAATTATTTCATTCCAATCTCCTATAGTGTTTAGTACTTGTCTTTTGAATGTCATTGTACCTTCAATTTTGAATGAAAGTCACGAATATTAGAGTTACACAAAAGATATAAATTGAATGTGTTGACACCGACCTACGAGGTCGTTGAGCTCGGACCTCTTTATT
>CAIGRR010269996.1:0-10166 GCA_903798365.1 Fraxinus sp. 1973-6204 | reverse complement strand
AAGATATACAAGTTATGGATTTAGGCATTTGAATGTTTTTCGGACAGTATTACCAACACCATTTAAATGTCGTCGATTGGCAAATGGTGGGTACAATGAATGCAGGAGATGCTCATACATTATCAAGCACTTATGTTTATTATATAGTACGTAATTCCAGTATGTTGGTTTACATACTACAAATAAATTGGTGATAATTATGAATTTCTCTCTCTTATATATGTTCAGATTTAATTTTTCCAATTATGATACGAGTAAATTGTGACAATATTTAGCCATGAGTTTTTACGACCAAATTTTCCTAGATGTAAAACTTGTCACTAGTCATGTTCTTTTTGTGCTTCCAACTTGAAAATCGTTATATACTATTCAAAGCTTGATATGCTTAAGAGGGAACTCAAAGGGGAAAAAGTGCTTCCTTGCAACTGAAGGTAGATAGCAAGGGAAGTTTGGGACATGAAGAAAGTAATATAGGCATGCTTTGTTTGTCACACGGATTAAGAAATCTTATTTAATGTTATTGGAAAAACAGTTTTTGCCAAAAACATTCCTAGTTTACCCCTTATTTAATTATCAATAACTAGTAGTAAATTATTATTAGTTGTAAAGAAATAATGGTATATTAGTAAGCGAACACAACAAAACATTTTTAATAAAGAAACAAGACTATATAATTGGGACAAGAAAATAAGGAAAGTGAGCCTATATAAATGGGACGGAGAGAGTATAAATTAAATGTCTGAAAACTGATATTTTGTTCTGTTGATCCTTGAATCAACTGTCCTAGGAATCTTTTCCCCCGAGTATACCGTTTGGCCACCAAAAACTAAGCTGTTGGGCTAAAGAGAGAGATGGTGAAGGATTTTGTTTAAATCAGATTGATTCTCTAACCACTCGTGAAAGGTTACAACGCCTGAGTTGGCTGCATGGTGTTCGTCACCTGCATTCTGAAAAGCACAACTGTTCTCTAAGAAGACTCAAGTTTTTCAAAGTAATAGGTTTCCCATGAAGCTTCTAGCATCTCTCTGGTATATGTTAGCTTATTGATATAGTCACACCGACTTCGTTACTCATTCTTCTCCCTTGTATGTTGAAGGTGCAACGCAGATCAAAGCAGAATTAGTTTGAGATTACTTTTGGTTTAAGAAGAGAAGAAAGAAACTAGAGCATAGGATCAGAGAAATGCTCTGTACCATGAAAACTGATTTGGAGGAAAAATATTTTATTGATATGGATGAAGGAATACATCTGTGTACAGAGAGTATATTAACTTATGGGACTAAGACTTGGACTGTACAATACTAGACCTAATCAAATTTGGTAACTGATTTAACTCACAGATAGCTATGCTTAATCTTTGTTGCCTTAGTTTAGGTAGCACCCTTATCAAATTATAGCAGATCTCCTATGAGCATCTGACTTTTTCCATAATTACACTTGGCTATGATTGACACCCATGAATATGTTTATGCAACACAGGTTGCTGCTACCATCTAACAGCACGATAATTTTTTATCCTCGAGCTTCCAGGTAAATGACGAAGATTCCTGAAGTAATGGAAAAGCAGAAATCCCCTAATAGACGATGTGTTATCTGAAGGATATTAATCCTAGTAATTTTAAACATCTTTATATTAAAAAAAGAAAAAGGAAACGAAGAAATCAAAGCTGTTGATTTATATTGAGGCTTCGAGATGACTTGACATAATTATCTCTAGATGTTTTCCTTCTAGGATTAGATAAAAGAGAACTTTGTGGATTGGAATGGAAGACCACTATATCATTGGTCCTGATTGTTTCATCTATCCTTTTCTTTTTTAGTCTTTATTAACATCTTGTGGAATTTTAATGAATAGTTATTGTGGGAAATAGGAGATCTACTCTGCTTTTTGTTCAGAGATAGTTCATTGTTCTTAGGATTATGATATTACCCAAACATTGTATCCAAAAATGCAGGTGTCCCATGTTGGACCTTATTAAAAGTTGAGACAAATAGTTTTCAATTACAATCAGATCCTTGATTAAATCACTTAAATAGTAATTATTATATATGATGCCATATCATTGGTTGTATGGGTTATTCCTCTATTGATTTCGTGTATGGGGGCCTGCTGATTTCAGTTAAGAGAATAATTATTCTAGTGCACTAATACGGATTCCTTCTTTCCGAGTGTAATTGACCACTGTTTGCAGGCTAATCATGCACTTGAAGAAGAATTACAGGAGATAAATGAACGATTAATAGACACAGTGGTATATATTAGTGATGAAGACATGGATCCAACTGCAGTAACTGCTACTGCCAAAGGTGGTGATGGAACCATTGTGAAGTGCTCTTTTAGCACTGTGGCTCTTAGTCCAAATTTAAAATCACAATATGCTTCAGCACAAATGGTGAGATTTTGAATGCCATTATGTTAATTCCACTTGTTACATCTATCTCTTCTGTACAATGCTTTTGACTTTACTTTTTACTGGAATACAGTCCCCAATTCAACCTTTACGAGTACTTGTTCCCAACAACAATCCAAATTGCTCGCCAATACTTTTGGACAAGTTTCCAGTTGAAGTCAGGTGAGAAATGCAAGAATTTCGCACTTGCATTCTGGTAAATTTTATATTATTCTTTTAATTTGTGATTGTAGTTCGTACTTTTCAATCTCATGTCAAGGGCATCTCAATGTACACAGAGAGCACATGGCACTATACAAGAAGAGAGAAAAATGCACGACCACCATAAAAACTTAAAATAAACACAAGATATTGGGAATGATATTAGGGCCACAATATGGCAAGGGACAACACAATTCGAAAACTCTTTAACTTGCTGACCGATGGTTAGCTTATTCTGTCCTTTGTCTAGTGATACAAAAAGGTACTAGAACAGTTAACCAAACCTTAAGACCCTGATTTCTAGACATGGTTCTCCAACATCAAGCTGCATTTCAGATTGTACGCTGGAAGAGTGGACATTGCAAAATTTGAAGCCCCAGGGTATGAAGATACCAGGCTATGTTGTAGTTAGGTTGGGGGAATTGAGTGGGTTCATAAACTGCTTCTTTATTTGGCTAGTTCGTTGCGTGTTAGGCTAAGACCGTAGTGGGTTTAACGGCTCACCACGTGCCACTGGCTAACCAATAGCAACATTAGCAACATTTCATTTTGTTCACACATGCAGCATCTGTATAATATTTAACGGAAAATATGAAGAACGATGAAAATGTAACTAAATGAAATAGAATTAAATATTAAACCCGTATTTGGTAGGTTAAATAATCACCCATTAATTTTAATCATTAACCACACATTTTATTAATTTTATCAATATATACTAATGACTTTCTGGGATTTAAAAAGTTTATAGGTATTCATTGTAGACTTTTGGAGATTCAAAAAGTATGTGTGTTCAATTGAAATTTTTATAAACTTTTTGAAAAGTCTCTAAAAGTCATGGTGTATTCAATTAAAACTTTTTATAAGTCGGGACATTCAAGTTTTTATCACTTTTGGAGACTTTTATCCATGGTACTAACTTTTAAGAAGAAAGTGTTAAAATAAAATCTCAAAATTTGTATCTCATTAATCACAAGATTTTGGAAGACTTTCGAAAAAAAAAATTAATAATAATAATAATAATAATAATAATTAATATGTATTATTTTTTCAATGTTCCTCTTTCATTTTCCCGCATTATAGTTATTATTACAATTTAATTGTTTCTATTGATTATGTTAGTTTCTATATTTCATTTTATCTTTCATATTGTTTATTTCTATTTTCTATGANCGCATTATAGTTATTATTACAATTTAATTGTTTCTATTGATTATGTTAGTTTCTATATTTCATTTTATCTTTCATATTGTTTATTTCTATTTTCTATGAAAAAATTAAATTGCATTCTTATAACTTTTTTCCTTTTTTTTCATTCATTTTTTTCTTAAAATCTATTTTTAATTAAATTATAAAATCTTATATAGACTAATTTATAATTAAATTTAAATATATATTTTTTATTTATTCTTTAAAGATATATTATATTAATAATACTGAATATTAAATTTATTTTTTATGTATAATAATTATTATTTATTTAATTAAGGTCTTAAATTTTTATTCTTTTTAAAATATTTTTTTATTGTATGGGGGGAAAGGAAAGAAAAGGG
Organism: Fraxinus sp. 1973-6204; assembly: GCA_903798365.1. Lineage (NCBI taxonomy): Eukaryota > Viridiplantae > Streptophyta > Magnoliopsida > Lamiales > Oleaceae > Fraxinus > Fraxinus sp. 1973-6204. The sequence goes on along the minus strand of CAIGRR010269996.1, from coordinate 6,001 downwards.
GAATTGTAAGAACCACCACCTCGCATGTGATAGTTTCACAATATTACACTAGATCCACATAAATTCTATTTTAAACGAAAGTCTTCAAAAGTCTCTTCAATTCTATGAAAGTCTGCAAGTTTTAAAATGAAAGTCTAAAAAAGTCTACAAAAGACTTTCACTAATTCCATATAAATCTCTAAACAATCTTATGCGAAAACATGTAGCAATTGAAAGTACAAAATCCACGACTAATTAGATCAAACCTAAAAAAGTTAAGAATCAACGTTTCAAAGCTCGACCCAATAAATTATTGAGCCAAAGAACCAAAACAATCGTCAATAATATCTTCATCCTATTATCATAAAACTTATAACCCTTACTTATATTGTCGAACACCACAAGAATTTAATTCTTGATAAGTTCGGAATTAATTCAATGAAGAACGAGTTGAAATCAATATGTATTAAAATAATATATCTCTAATTGTATATTTTTACAATGAAAAGAATAACCATACGTATAAGGAATTCATAAAACCCTTGTTAAAAAGGGAATTAAACCTAAAAGATATCAAAAAGATACCATAAAAGGAAAGTTTAACTAAACTAAGATTCTTTCCGAAAATTGAAAAACTCGCTGCTAGACTTGTGCTATGCAGTCGCGTAGTTCATAAAAAATCCACCTTTGATTCTCGGCATAGACTCGTGTGATTGCACCCAAGTTTTGTGTCCTCCAAATTTGAGTTATTGATTTCAATGCATTCCGACTTGTTTCTGCTCCCATGTCCGAACTTGATATTTGGCTTGTTAACTTCACCTTCTTGGACTTTGTATCTTGAACAAGTGATTGCATAGCTTCATTGACTCTATTTGATCTCGAACTTGTCCTTAGCATCTTCTCAACATATATCGAACTCTTGAAAACTTGTTGCCTTCCTTAGATCCCATCAAAATCTATAAGGATCACCTTACAAGATTAAATACTTCTGGGTGATAATTCGAATAAATGTGAAGATACATCAAGTTACTATGCCTCTTATGACCTGGATGACGTGCTACATTCAGTGCATGTAGAAAAATGTTAAACCATTCAATTCACAACTAGATTTAGGTTAAGCGTGGATGGGTTGATCTAGGTATTTCATTACTCAAACCATCCAATACACTTCATGTATTAATTACTAATACTAAACCTAAATTCGAACCATCGATTTCAAATTCGAGTACATTTCTACCCATAATATTTTATCTTTTTAAAAAAGATCAAGAGTTAACAATATAAATTATCTTCACAATATCTTACAGAGATAGAAAAGTAAAAAAAAAGTTGACACCAAATACATATTTTTACACTTATCTTAATCCACTTCATATATGCTACTAATAGTCCAAAATCTAGCATAATAGCATTTAATTTCGGTGGTGGATCGACATGCGAGACCTAAAGAAGGTTTTATGGTGGACAACGGGTGAAGTACGATCACGAGCGACTATGAATGAATTTAATATGATTCAGTTATTCAAATAAATGAATCTCATTGATTATGTACTTACTAATTAGACATTACAAATTTGTTACTTGCTGAACTTTGTAAACTTACTATTTGTTGAGTCAAAGTTATGGGTCTGAGTGAATAAATAGCGAAAATTAAAAACATATAGAAATGACATTCAATTTCAAAGTCGAGTACTCACGCTTTCGATTCAAGAACCAAGATTCGACCTAAATCCCTTCGGTTCTCAGTGATCGATTTTGAGTACTAATTTTTTATTTATTTTGGAACTGACTCCTAACCAAAATATATAGTGTTTGAGTCACATAATTTTGGAAGAATGTATTTTGGAATAGTAGATTAATGAGAATGTGTGATTAAAAAAAAAAAGAAAAGTTATTGAAATGATGGAAAATATTATTTTATTAAAAAATGTGTAGTTGAAAATGAGTAAAATAATGAGAATAAAAAATTTAATGTGGCTCAAACATGGGCTTAATAGTAAAATGATGAGAATTAAGATTTTCCATCTCAAAAATTTGTTAATTTTTTCAAAGAAAATTTAACGGAAAATAAAAGAAAGAGTAAATTGATATAAAAATTGATTTTTGCATTATTCAAAATAAGACTCCGCCTTATCCTTTCCCAGTCATAAGGCATATGCTCCTCTTTTATGGATTCCATCCCATTTGATTTCTTGAATCAGTAAGAACCACACACGAACACCGCCAACACAAATTCTCCTGCAATCTCAGAATCAAACCAAAAAAATAAATTACAAATTCTCCTCATTTGAAAAAAAAATAATAATAAAGAAAAATTGAAGAACACAACAAAATTCTTCAATGGCGTCAGCAATAATGAGACCCTCCTTTACTTTCAACCCCTTCAAATCTCCTTCCTCTGTGCGTAAACTCAAACCACAGCTCACATTCCCAAAATTTGAACCAATTTCTTACAGACCCTTAAAGCCCATTTTCACAGTAATTAAGTCAATTGACGTCTCCAAAGAAGACAAACAACCAATTCCAGAAACAACCTAGGATACAGAAACCCCAGTTGAAGAGGAACCTGAGGTGAAATTTGATAAAAGACGGCTAGAGGAGAAATTTGCAGTGTTGAATACTGGAATATATGACTGCAGATCTTGTGGGTGCAGATATGATCAAGCTGCAGGGGACCCTTCATATCCAATTCCACCAGGGCTTCCTTTTGATAAGCTTCCAGAGGACTGGAGCTGCCCAACTTGTGGAGCCTCCAAGAGTTTCTTCAAGAGTAAGAGTGTAGAGATTGCGGGTTTTGCTCAGAATCAGCAATTTGGATTGGGTGGTAATGCACTGACCTCTGGCCAAAAGGCTGTGCTTATATGGGGTGGTTTGTTTCTGGGATTTTTGTTCTTCTTGTCTGGTTATTTTCTTCAATGATCACCTGTTGAAATATATTGAAATTTGGTACAGTTTGATAATCTAAGAACTCCCCCCCCCCCCCCCCCCCCCAACCCCAACCCACACCCAGAGAGTTGTTTATCGTTTGAGCAGTAATATATATATTTTCTTTTTTGTGAATAAGAATCTATATTTGTTGGTATACATGAGATATATGTTTCAGTTCTCTGGTTCGTTTAGAGGAACCTTGAAAACGGTTAGAGCATATTTGATATGTACTACCAGAGACGACTATATAGTATCACAGATGAGATTTTACTTTTTAGCTTTTTCTTCTTCCTCAATATATCCATTGTTGCCCAATCTTCCCTCACCAAACATGACATCAGTGTTTGTATTGTTAGTATTGTATAGTGTTAAGACAATAATAAAGAAGAAAAAGTAATCTTGTGTATTTGTACTATCTAATTCATGTATAATACTGCATATCGAACACAATACAAAAGCCATGAAATGAATCTGATAATTGCATCATCAGAATTTTTTATCTTTGCAACTTTTGATTTGACAATCTGTGGCTAGTTTTCCATAGAAATCTTTGCCTAAGCTGAATAGTTAGAACTTTTGTTCAGCATTTGAGAAAATTCTGTGACAAAATGATCGGGCAAACTGCTCATCTGCAAAAAAAATTCTTATTTCAACGAGCTTACGTTGTCCTGGTGCTGCAGCAGAACTAGATAATTTTTCCCATGTCATGTTCACCATGAGATGGATCAAGGATCACTATCTTACAATATATGTTTCAGTTCATAAGATTAAAAATTGAACTGCAAAAATTCAGACGACCATCAATATACCCATGTCTTATTTGTTCTCAAGTAACCTTGTAGTAATTAGGCGGGAGAAACGAGAGAAAATTCTAATCGCTACATTGTCTTCATTGTGTTTGTTAAGTTCTTGTGCTGCCTCAAATTCTTGGCCCAGCTTGCTGTATTTGGGCTTGTGTTGCTTCCGATTTTTTGGCCCAGTTGATTGGTTTGTGGAAATCGTGTTTTATACTTACACGCATTTTCTGTTTCTTGATCTTGTGATCTGGCCATTCACTTGGCCAGCTCTCATTTGTGGTTGTTGAACTTTGTGCCTTAAATCATCTTTGACACTTTATTTTGGGAGTAACTGTGAGATATTTTTTGTGAGTTAGGGTTTCGTCTCTTCTCTCTGTTGTTTCTGTAAATCTTAGTGGATGCTCTTTCAATCTCTGTAAAATCTGAATGATAGTTCAGATATTATACTTGGTGTATAGTTTGTGTGAGATTGTGTATAGAATCTAAGTGATTTGAGGCGAGAGAAAAACTGTAAAAGAATTTTTTTGGGTTGAAAAATGGCTACCAAACAGGCCATATATTTGAAAAGATGATAAAAATTATGAACATATAAAATGTGAGTAAAATTAATTATTAACTTTAATTTAAGTTTTTATTTCCTTTTTAATCTCAACCAAATGAGGGCTTAATATATATATATATAACTGAATTTATTGATTATTTTCTTTAATTTCTTCACTTCATCGGCTCTCTTGAAATGGGAAATCTTGTAGTTCTAAACCTAAGAATACTAATAAGTTTTAAAATATACATTTTATTGTTAATATAAGCAGAATAAGTAATTTTTTTCTTTAATTACAAATAAGAGAGAATAACCTACCTTAACTATTTTGAAAACAAGAATTCACTTGAAAATAAATTACTTAGCCAAACATGCCCACAAGTTCTTTTCTAGTAAAACATGCAAATGGAAATGAGCCTTTTGGCTGGTCAAAATTTGATTCTTTACGCGATTTTTTCAAAAATCTGCACAAATAAGAAAGCAAACAGTACAAAAATAAAGAATTAAGAAGAAAAATTAATTGCCTTAATTGACTACACTATCATAGGCAGGTGCAAATGTTTGATCCATGTTGAATTAGACAGTTTTGAACATGACAACTGCCTCCTCCTCCTCCTTTACCACCACCACCACCACCGCCACGACGGTCACCTGCAACAAACTGCAAAATATTTCATTCCATAAGGCAAACAGTGGAAAATATTCATGGTAAACAATTTTGCGGTAAATATTGTACATCAATGCACATGTAATCTTAAAAATGTAGAAACCTTGACAAAAAAGGGAAGAAACTGACCACTTCTACATTGTTTTCAAGAAAGTTCACCAAGCTACATTGAAAAAATTTCAAAAACTGTTTTTTAAATCAACTATCTAGATTTTGCCACATCAAACATTATCAACAAATCTTGTCAACCACCATTGTACAAGTAGATTAATTCAATCCATATTGCTATTGTAATCTAGTCTAAATTGATAACTAATATTTTAACTAAATAGTTTTCTTATTTTGCTCTAACTCGAGTTGGTCTATTCAAATTAACTTTTTCTTGAATACATAATTTACAATTTATTACTAGCTCCAAAATGAACATAATATTTATATGGAAATTCTAACTCCGCAACATATTTGAACCAGAAAACTAATAGATTTGCACTGGGATTCGCGAGCCATGCATCCTCATGCACTCGATTTGACCCCTGCTGGTCGGATTTTGGCAACAAGACTACCACCAATGAACTCAGAAGGTCCAAAAATCCTAGGTGGAGTGGTCGGCCTCCAATTTGGTCAATAAATTTATATTTATAGAGAGAAAAAGCTTATATTACAAAGAACGTATTTTGTGGAGAGAGAATTCAAGATCGAAATATTTACAATTAAGGGGGGTAAGTGGGTCGTGGAGGTGGGGTACAAGACATATTCATATTTCTATTGATAATAATATTATTATTAATATAAAGAAATTGAATTATGATCTGATTTTTGAATAAATAAGTTTTAGACTCGATTTTTGAGTAATTTTTTAAGTTAAAAAAATGTAGGAATGGTAATTTTCACTTTTTTTAGCCCATGTTTGGTATAAATTAAAATTTTCATTTTCATTCTTCTACTTATTTTAAACCACACATTCTTCAATAAAGTAATATTTTCTATCACATCAATAACTTTTCTTTCTTTTTCAACCACATATTATTCATCATATCACTTCAAAAAAATACATTCTCTCATTTTAATATGCACCAAACACACTCTAAA
>CAIGRR010269943.1:0-10626 GCA_903798365.1 Fraxinus sp. 1973-6204 | reverse complement strand
TTATTAATAGAATCCCGTGTAAGCCCCTTAAAATATAAATTAATTTTTCTTCAAAATTTATTTAATCGAACATTTAATCAATAAAATACTTTTAAGCACATATTTGGTGCACATTTTGTAATCAATAAATAATGCATTATTTTTTCGATGTGATGGGAATATGTGCTTAAAAAAGAAAGAAAAATTATTGGTGTAATAAAAAATATTATTTTATTAATAAATATATGATTAAAAATGAATAGAAAAATAAGAACGAACAAAAATAATGTAATTACATAGGCGAAAGGTGAACTCATAATTTTATTTCTTAATAGGAGTGGCCCAACTTCCTAAACGCCCAAACCCTTATCTCAGATCTATTCGGTCTATAGGGTTGTGGGTCCCACGATTTGACTCCCCTTTTATCTTTTTAAAAATATTAATAAAATATTTTTAAAAATAGTTATATATAAATACAATTAAGAGCTTGTTTGGTACCGCTCAAAATTCAATTAAAATTGAAATATAGTCGTTATTGAATCTCACTCGTCTAATAAAAGTCAATAATAACTGTTAATTTTTCAATTTTAATCCGTTTTTAATCTCTACCAAACACCCTCGTAATTTATCCTGAATAGTCATAATTATCTTGACCTAAGTATGCATGTGGACAGCATGTGTCTAATATCACATAGAGTAGTTCAACTTCTTTTTTTTTTACACATTTCTTGCAGTCAAATGGATAAAAATTTGAATTCTTAGATATCTTAGCCCTTGTTTGATCTCCTTTTATTTTCAGAATACATTTTTCTCTCTCTTTTTTTCAACCACACATTCTTTTATAAAATAATATTACACACAAACCCAAAATTTTTCCTTATTTTTTAACCACACATTCTCCATTAATTTACTATTTCAAAATGCATTCTTAGTCAAATAATGGGGCTCAAACAAGGGCTTAATTATGTTTGTTAGTGTAACACTGTCTTTTAGAATGCGTCTCATTGCTTTAGAGCCTGGTGCCCCCTATGTTTTACCTGATTTATATGTGAAATATTAAAGTGTTTTTTTGTTTGGGTGATAGACTGATACTCACCTTTTCTTTGTATACTTGTTCTGATTCTAGGAAGAAGTTTCTCAAATGTTGGAAACTATGCCATCACTGAAAGTTTTCCCAGGTCAGGCACATCCATTAGGAGTATCCGAGGCTGAAGATGGCATCAATTTTGCAGTGTTTTCCCAAAATGCCACTTCTGTAACACTTTGCTTGAGTCTTTCTGAGAGGTTGGAATCGAATTCTTCTGATAGTCGTGAGTAAAGTATCAATTTGATTCAGGAGTCACATTTCCATTTTCACTGGAGTTTTATGTTTATCTTCCTGCCTAATTCTACTATTTACAAATTTGTAGTAATGATTCTTTTACACCTTTACCTTTATTTTTTATATTTTATTTTTTTATTTTTTTCTGAATAAGTTTCAGTCACATTGGTTTCTGTATTATGACTGAATTATATCACATTTTTTCTTTCTTCAGCAATTATGTTATGATAAAAAGGGGTAGCATTAATTGCATTATTAGAAATATCGTTTATTCCTTTATTTCTGGCGTTTAGTATATATCTAAATTGAATTACATACTATTGTAGTATTAGTGTTTGATTTATTGATGTACCTTCAGGGGAGTGCATAACACACATCAAGATATGATTGAATTAACACTAGATCCACTAGTGAATAAAACAGGAGACATATGGCACCTATGTGTTGAGGTAATATTGTTTTCTGTGCAATAATTTTATCTTTCAGTGCTTATGAATGAATTCATTAGTATTATTACTTTATCTCAGCCAATTCTTTGTGTGTATGTTCTTTTCAATCTTGATTAAATATTTATCAGAACATAATTTTCATTTCTCTAGCATTTTTTGCGATCTGGTTATTTTGAAAAAAGAACACTGTAAATTCATGTTTTTCTGAAGTGGAACTGTTGGGGGTGGGGGTGGACATCCATGCTCCCATAGTCCGCATGTTAACTTAGCTCTCCTTCCTTGAATCACTTATTTCTTGAGAAAACCATCAAAACATCAGTCTTTGTTGAATAATATGTGGAGAAGTGTCAGCTTCCACTTGTTGCTTTTCCACTCTCCTTTATTTTTATGTTGCGAGCAAAATAAAGAGGGGAAGTGATTCCTAATTGCTCTCTCCATTTTATTCTTCTTTTTGCTTCCATTTATTGCATTGTTGTCTTCTTACTTTTGATCAGTTCTTTTAAAAGGCCATGTTCTTCATGCTATTGCAAATTTTCAGTATTTGTTTAATGTTGCGCATTAACTAGTTCTGTTTGGTTTTACTATATATTGCATTTATGGGAAGTTCTTATGTCTTTCCTGGGAGGCAGGGGGCTTCCTCTTCCACTAACATAGGGCCTTCCTCTTCCTCTAACATCACACAATGCATAAAGATTTTTCATACATACAAGTTACTATTTGCTAGTCCCTGTTGAACATCTTCGGACACCCAGAATTTTAACTATTGAATGTCTTATCTTCATTTTTTTGAAAGAACCATATATAATGAAACAAGTGAAGTAACATTATATGCTACAATATGCAAAGGGAAGATGCAAAGTCAACGAAAGAGTTATCTATATCAAATTTACTTCTGCATTGGAAACTCAATATTTAAAATTAATAACCACTTCATGTTAAAATGTGGTACTGTTTCATTCATGCCATGGTTGTAACAACGGTGGGCTTAATGATCAGGATTTTCGCCATAAGAGTTTTTCCTTTTTGTAGTCTGCAGAAGTGTTCAAATACTTGTCTGTACAACTTATATGGGCTGCTCAGACTTATCCATGATCCTTGTCAAATAGCTGTGAATGCACACGTTGAAAGTTGCATGAATTCTATGATCATCTGTTGGCATGGGATCATAAGCCTTATCAACTTTGTGATAATTTTTGAATTAGGGTGGAAAAGAATTTCAAATTAAAAAATAGTATTTTTTATCTTAATTCTTGGTGAAGGATATGATATTTTAACTTCAAACGACCCAAATTTTTTTTGCCTTCACTGAAAACTCATATCCATAATCGTCATAAACAAAAGTTTATTAACTCATATATGATTCAAGATTCTTGCTTCAAGCGATATTGATTCTTTTGCTTTCCAATTTTCTGTGCCTTATCCTTAATAACAGTAAAAAATACAAATCAAACTTTTAACCTTTTTAGTGCATATTTATGTAACAAGGAACTAAACTGCAACAGTTATTAATAATGCACTTAGATTCTAGCACCAAGACTCCCTTTCTCATTTTCCCCATTTATATCTAGATCCTCTAAAAACGTGTTCGGTTCCTAAATCACTAGCTAATCCAATATTTTAAGTCGTTCTTTCTCTTGGAATCACGAATACAATACTTTTGGTAGGTCAGTCTTTTATATAACTTCCTGATATTAAAACAAGAGAAAATCACATTCATAATGTTGATTTATTGTATATCTGGTTCTAACATTAGTGGGTTTAGTTCTGAATCCTTTTTTTTTTTTTTTAAATACCTATCTTTTAGTAGTGGTGGTGTTATGCATTTTTCTGTTTGCTTATCTATTGCAAATTGATATGGAATTTCTGTTATCATAGGATTTGCCTCGCAGAAATGTCCTATATGGTTATCGCATCGATGGTCCACAATATTGGCATCAGGGACATCGCTTTGATAGCAGCATGATTCTACTCGATCCTTATGCAAAGCTAATTGAAGGGCGCAGGATTTTTGGTGATGCCAGAAATAAGATTTCTCAATTTTTGGGGACTTATGATTTCGATAGCTTGCCATTTGACTGGGGAGAAAACTACATGCTTCCTAACATCCCTGAGGTAAATTAACTTTAATTGGTTAAGAGGCACTATCTTGACTTGTGCCATGTGAAATATTACTTAGTATTCTTGTCAAGCTACTGGTTTTTTGGATTACTTATGTTCCCGTTTTGGAATACATCTGAAACCTCTACTCGTGGGGTGGGCGGATCCAATTTGAGATGAAGGTGGACAACTACTCCCTTAATTAACAAGATATAGGCGTAAAAAAATTGAATCTTTTCGTTGTTTCTCAACTCAGCCAAAGTTGAGAAATGAGAAACAATTTAAGATGAAGAAAAGGAAATGAGCTTCAAAGAATCGTTTTTTCTAGTTGGTTTACATGACTTTTTAACAAATGTGGCTAATACGAAGCATATTTGGAATGCATAAGTTGCAAATGGTTTTGGTTATGTATATATATATATATATTTTTTTTTTCCAAGGTTAGTTTTGGGGATTCAGGGCAATATTATGGGAGTTATTGTGGACAGAGTTTTCTTGCTGTAAATAAAAAAGTTTTTGACATAGCAAATGGCTGCACACACTGACAAAATGTATTGGATTCGCCTTTGGTGGGTTTGGTTGTAAGCATATTTGTATCAATGCTTAAAACAGCTGTTTATCAACATCAGATGATTCTTATCCCTATTTTTTGTCTAATCCATTTTGATTTTTTGTGCAATATCATTAACTAAGTTCTTTCATTCTATATTTTAGCTATGTCATTAAAACTTCTTGACTGCTTTCCCTTTATTGTTTACAAGTGTATTTTTAATTCTTGACCATCGCGTCTTTGATCCTGGTTTTGCAGAAAGATCTTGTTTTATATGAAATGAATGTCCGTGCTTTTACGGCTAATGAATCTAGTGGTCTGGATTCCAAAATACGTGGTAGTTACCTTGGTGTTATAGAGAAGGTAATATTTACTGAGTGAGGATTTTACGTAAGCTTTAAGAAGGTTTCCTTTGTCCTCTCCTTTTTAGACTTTTGCATATATTCCTGCAGTTTCTTTTTCATTTTAGTTTTCCGAAGTTATATTGTGTGAGCAGGATGATTTTCTTGTATAAAATTGGTTTCTTTAAAGCTCTGTTATTCTAGTCTCTTCTGTCAAGTGTCAGCATCTTTTCCAATTGCTATACATCATGGAAAATATGTAAAAAAATTATTTTATCTTTTAAATTGTCTGATATTCCTATCCCTACGAAGATACCACATCTTTTGGAGCTTGGCATCAATGCGGTGGAATTGCTGCCGGTCTTTGAATTTGATGAATTGGAGTTCCAAAGGCGCCCAAACCCGAGGGATCATATGGTTAGTTAAATTATTGATGCCAATAGTGTGATATTTGCTTGAAGATTACAGTCTGTTTTTTCCATATATTTTCGGGGATTCCCACCTCTGCATTTGTGCACTAGCATGTGATCATGAGCATGTGTGTTGGTAGTTGAGATTTCTGAAATAATTGTCGTGAATACATGGTTGGTTACTGGTGTTGAAGACTTTGAATGTTTTGTCAGTTGGTGGGTTGGTGTTGCATCTTCTGTATTGCTTTTGGCTACATTTTAGGAGAATGCACAACTCCTAGTAATATTATGGAATTTCAAAAAGATCCTACAGAAATATTTGACTTTTTAAGTAAGAGTTGTTAGATAACTTGTCTTTGCTTTAAAAAAAAAAAAAAAGAAAAAAGAAAAAAAGGGTGGAGTTGTTAGATAACTTCAGTCAGTTAACAGGATTCAATGAGCTAGAGATTAGCTTTTATGCTATTGTTATATTTTTAAATTTAAAGTAGTTTCCCATTTTTTATTTTTTATTTTTTTTGGAGATTGCTATCTATTTTAGAGTCTCCTAGCCCTAGTCCTGTACTGTTCTATACATGCATTTGTGATTTAGAAAATCAATATAGATTAATATCATTTCTGCTCCATTCTTTGCCCGTGAAAGAGAAGAACTTGAAACTAATGAGCACTAGGTCATTTGAATAACCAATCTTTTGCACTAGATGTGTACATAATGCCAGAAGTCCCTTAATATCTTGGTAGAAAATTCTGTAAATGGAATAATCATTATATTACTGTCATAAAAACTGGCAATGTAACAAGGTAGTTGTAACTGGGACTACCATTAATTAGTTACTGTTGTACATATGTTTTTGTTTCTTGATTTTATATTTGCGAGAGGTCTCTGGTTGCTTGGCATAATTGTAATTGGGTAGCCAAGTCTCATGTACCAAAATTGTATTTCCGAATCTTAGAGCTGCTTCATGGTACATTTTTAAATTTAAGATCTGTACTGAATATATGAGCTCCTCATACCGTGGTAGTACTACCTAAAAAGAGCATCTGATATAATTATCTATAACTATATGTATTGATTGCAAAGCAAAAGTGTCGGTCATACTATACGTCTGTTGAGCATAGTTTTTCTACGATGGCATTATTTTGTGCCACTAGTCTCTACTGATATATTGATGAGGGATTCTTGGGACTCTAATTGTATGAAGATCAATACATGGGGTTATTCAACAATAAATTTCTTTGCTCCTATGAGTCGTTATGCAAGTAATGGTGGAGGACCTTTCAATGCTTCTCGAGAGTTCAAAGAAATGGTTAAGGCTTTGCATGATGCTGGAATTGAGGTATTCTTCTTACTTATTATCACTTGCAGTTTGAAAGCTTATTTGTTTCTGTCAACAGCTCGTAATTCTTCATGCTGATTATGTATATAATCCTCATTGTTGTATGGTTTTATTATCCCCAGGTCATTTTGGATGTTGTCTATAACCATACGAATGAGGCTGATGATGAGAATCCTTACACTACATCATTTCGTGGCATAGATAACAAGGTGATTGCATACTCATATACTATATTAAATAAATATCCCGGTTACTGTATGGAATCTTGTAATTGTCATCCTCCTTGGACTTTGCTATTTAACTTTTTGGTAGTCACATTGTTTTCAGTACTTGCGATCTTTTTAGTTACAAAGTTTCTCAATGAAGCTAACAGAAACCTTGCCACAGCCTCCTTGTCTTCCCCCTTCCCCATCTCCTCCGCCAATTAAAGGAGTGTTGTGGTGTACAAAGAAAAGAATTTGATATTCACTTGTTTTCTTTTATTACGAGGGACTAGTATAAGCATTTTTATTGTTTTACTCATGATTTTCCGAAGTTCTTAATTCCTAGTGACTGGGAACGAAACCTGGAGGAGTCTTAACCAGAAACAAACTTTTATATAGTCTTTTCTGACCTCAAGTTTCCATAAGTTAACAAACATTTCGTCTCTCTTTATTTTTCTTTTATTATCGTTCTCAAATTTTAAAACATCAATTATTAGGTGTTTTTCGTGTTCACTAATATGTCACTTGTTAATAACCATTTGATCAATGAGTTTCTGTCATTGTGCCATCCCGTTAACCAAACTTGCGTCCTATATATTGAGGCCCTGTTCGGTACAGCTTAAAATTCAATTAAAATTGAAAATATGGCCGTTATTGGGTCAATAACGGCCATATTTTCAATTTTAATCCGATTTTAATCTCTACCGAAAACGCCCTGAATCATCTCATCTAAAAACTTAAGTTATTAGACATGAGGCAAATTTATTTATATTATGTCTTCAACACACCAATAACGGCCATATTTTCAATTTTAATCCGATTTTAATCTCTACCGAAAACGCCCTGAATCATCTCATCTAAAAACTTAAAGTTATTAGACATGAGGCAAATTTATTTATATTATGTCTTCAACACACCTCCTCACTTGTAGTCAAAGGGCTAAAGATGTTCAAAATTTCTTTGATTGGGTAAAGGGGTATCCTAATTAGGATATTTGCTTACTTTAATACCATATTGAATTGTTTCATATAAAAGTTTAAGCTGTTTGAGAGTAGATAAACTTATTTATTTAGTCTTCAACGTTATTTTTACAACCTAATAACCCCTATTGCTTGGCATATCTTAGAGATACAATCATTTACAACTAACATGTGTGTCTTGTGTAGAATACAATGAAACACACGATTTCTGTGTGAATTGTATTTTATTCATCCTTATGCACATGTATTTATATACAACCGAATTAAAATATAGATGGAAAACAATCCCGTAAATTAGGAAAAATAAATTATCCTACTTAACTATGGAAACAATTAAATATGACACATAAATTATTCTAAAATCAATCCCTAATCACCTCCATTCATTCAGATTTTTACACTTCCCTCAAGTTGGATGGTAAATATTGATCATATTCAACTTGCAAATTAAGTTATCAAAACTCTGTCGAGGTAGTCCTTTGGTGAAGACATCTGCTGTTTGTTCTTTTGTAAGGACGTAGGTCATATAAATCACTCCATCTTCAACTTTTTCTTTGATAAAGTGTTAGTCTACTTCGACATGTTTGGTTCGATCATGTTGCACTGGATTCAAAGAGATGTTGATTGCTGCTTTATTGTCACTATATAGTTTGATTTCAGAGTTTTACAGTGACGTGCAATTCTTCTAAAAGTTTCTTTAACCACAGTCCTTCACAGAATCCTTGTGCCACTGCTCTAAACTCGACTTCTGAACTGTTTTTTGCCACTATATTTTGTTTCTTGCTTCTCCAAGTTACCAAATTGCCCCATACATAGGTACAATAGCTAGTAGTTGATCTTCTGTTGAACCAGCTTAGTCTGTGAAAATTTCTACTTTCAGTTTTCTTGAAGAATAGTCCATCTCCTGAAGATCCTTTTAGATACCTAAAAATTCTATATACTGCTTTCAAATGAGTTTCAAAACCCCGTTCATTCTCAACTCTTTTTTTTGTAATGTACGCTGTCGCCAGGGCATTCCCATTCCTCCTTGAGGCTGAGATCAAGTTCTTGCCACAAATTCATCATCTCCAAGTAATAGTCAGTTACTTCTCTTTTCCCTTATTTGGTTTTCCATAATCGGGTCTTTAACTCGATAATTAGTGAGGTATTTTCTCCATCTAATTGCTTCCCAAACTTCTTTCGCCGTCGACAAGAATAGGTAAAACACGGCATCATGTAATTAACGAGCCTGGCGATTATCATAGAATTTTCAGACTTCAATTTTTGAAGAAGCGTCACCTCTATTGTTTTCTTAGTGTCGCGGTGAGATAACCCAATTTTCCTTTGCCTTCGATTACCAATTTGATGGATTGGGCCCATTCTTGGAAGTTTTTTCCGTTCAACTTTTGCAAGGAAGCATTTTCAATGTTATTGGAGCCCATAAATGAGATGACCTCTGTACTTTGAAGTGATTTTGATGTTGTAGATTCCTTATTGTTAGTAGGAATTTCTAGCATTGATCGGTAGGATAATCGGAGCCTGGCTCTGATACCATGTAGAAGACAATGAAACACACGATTTCTGTGTAAATTGTATTTTATTTATCCATGTACGTTTATTTATATACAACCGAATTGAAATATAGATTGTAAAAAATCCCTTGAATTAGAAAAATAAATTATCCTACATGACTATGGAAACAATCAAATATAGTACAAAATTATTCTAAAATCAATCCCTAATCACCTCTATGCATTCGGACTTCTACATCTTGCTTTTTCTCATCTTCTGCAATCAAATTATCCACTTTCACGACTTCACATCACATCATCTCTCTCTACTACAAAATCTCAACTCGGATATTCCCTACTGTTGAATCTTTTACGAGGTTCTTAAATTCCAATTAGCGATATGGGACTTTGAAGGGGAAAAGAATCTAATACGATTTACACGATCTGTGATAAAAAAATAAGATTGAGAATTATGCATTTTTGTAACCCAAACCATGCAAGATAATAAGACACTATGAAACGGGGTCAAAATAACAACTTTCATGTTTCTTATATCTAATTGTTCTAATTGGTTATGTATATAATTTTTCCAATTAATTGCTAGTCGACTTTGGGAGGGAAAAGATTAAATCTCTTATTGATATTTACCAAACTATATAGAAGAATTAGGAAAGGAAAGTAACAACTTAGTCCCTAACAATTAAAAATGTTACAAGTTGGTACATATATTTCAACTCTCCCCCTCAAGTTGGTGCATAGATATCTTTCATGCCCAACTTGGATATCATTGTATAGAATGGGCCACTAGCAACTCCATGTGTCATTATATCAGCCAGTTGTTCCGCCCCCTNTGTTACAAGTTGGTACATATATTTCAACTCTCCCCCTCAAGTTGGTGCATAGATATCACACATGCCCAACTTGGATAGCATGGTATAAAATGAACCACCAGCAACTCCATGTGTCATAATATCAGCCAGTTGTTCCACCCTCTTGATGTATGGAACCTCTATATTTTTGGAGTCGATATTATCTTTGATGTAGTTTCTATCAAGTTCAACATGCTTTGCTCTGTCATGTTGTACGGGGTTTGCAATTTTAATGGCAGCAGTTGTAACGACCCAAATTTTCAAAAATATAAATCGCTACCAAAAGCTATTTATAAGGAAAATCATAAATTACACAATGTTGCTTGCAATTATATAACGATAATTTACTAAATTTTATGTAGGTAAATTTTCCAATCTTGTATATATTTATTTTATTAAAAATAAAGATTTTCTCAATATCATAATATATATACATACATGCTTGGATAGACCATACGAAAATCAATCTAAGCCCATGTTTGTCCCACATTATTTTTTTCATTCTCATTCTTCTACTCATTTTCAACCACACATTCTTCAATAAAATAATATTTTCCATCACATCAATAATTTTTCCTTCTTTTTCAACCACATAATTCTCTT
>CAIGRR010269850.1:0-18584 GCA_903798365.1 Fraxinus sp. 1973-6204 | reverse complement strand
AATGTAGTTGACTACATTGCACATGATGTGTTGGAGATAAATCTCGCAATCGTCATTTCCTAGGAATATCGTTGCTATAGTTGAAACAAGTAACCCCGAGGATAACTAGAAATTGATGACTTTGTCGACCCTCATATAACTGAGTGTGCATTAGAAGCGATAGTGGTCGAAGAGCTAAAAGCTTTTCCGTTAGCTCAAAAGATTCGAACAAAGCTTTAAAAATCGGCAAAGAATTGGGTGAACCAATGAAAGGCTTGCAAAAAACTTTCTAGCTACAAACCTAGATGTGTTTGCTTGGAAAGATGTGGACATGATAGGGATTGATCCTAAAACTCGATCCTAGGCATTGATTTAGGGCCTAAAAGCGATTCATCGGGAAAATATAGTGGAATCAGGAAAGAAGACGAGGGAATAATAACTTAAAAAAGATGTCCAATGGGGATAAAAGAGTTTCCCTCAGAATCGACAGTAAGTAAGGTGGCAAAACACATCTTAAATGATTGAGAAAAATGAAGATAGATATCAACATGAGATCTCAAAGGACTTTTTCATCTGAAACATCATGTAATCTGAGTCGTTTAGTATGGGCAGAAGGTGAATAGTCCAAAGCAAGCATAGAACGTACAAGAGGAATATAAAAAGTCAGAATACCATTTCTTGAAATCACGCATAAATTGGCATTAAAAGACTCCAACAAAGTTCCATCGGCCAAGCATTAATTACAAAGCAAATAAATTAAGTCAACTCGCCAAGAAAGTTCACGACTTTGAAGTAGCAAACAACTCAAGACCTCGATTTAATATAAATAATAAAATCAGACTTATGGATTATTTGTTAGCCCTCAAAATGAAGTCTGCGAACCCAGCTAACCATTTCACAAAATGTAAGCAATACGCAATACGTGAGGGGAACAAAGACACATGACGCTTGCTTAAAGATTATGAATCATTTTTCGTATTTAGGTTGCCTATATGCTGTTAATAAAGGGCACGTGGTCAAATGAATAAAGCGTGATTTCTAACCAAATCAGTTATAAGAGAGTCAATAGGGAACACCAGATGGTCTTCCCTAAAACTGACCAAATTATCCCAACGCTTAGAGGTAAATCAATAAATACCCCCTCATTTGAAGAAGAACATATATAATTCAAATATCTCCCTCTCAAATAGTTATTTCTCCTTTTGTTTCTGTTTGAATATCAAAACTAGTATGTTTAGGAAGTGAAAGTCATACTTGAGTGAGTAAAATTTGTTGATTTGATTTCTTTCATCAACATTACCGAGAAACGATCATCTTCAAAGCTTTCCTTTAGAAGAAACAGCTCCAAGTCTCAGGGTGAGAATCGACAATTTGGACCAAACTTGGACAATAAAGCAAGCTGCAGCCATCGATCATCACTAGATAATATCTCGTAGAAGTGCTCGATCTAAAAAAGGAGAACTATTTTTCTTGTGTTGTTGGCCGAGCTTGCACGAGTGCCCATCCATATATCAGATGATGTCTTTGTATCATGTCTACATTTGATACTCGGCCATGTTTTGTATGACAAATTAAAATTCTACTATATTATTTAAGGGTTGATAACGTTGTTGAGAAGTCGTTGAAAAGAAAAGATGTGCAAATAAACGTTGTAAAAAAGTAAATACAAAGAACATATAAACATTGTTGAATAGTAAAACAACATACAAAAGAATGTTGGTGAAAATTAAAGATAGAGTGGAAATGAACATTGTTAAAATGTTAATAGCAACGAACATGAACTTGCCATATCTGTATGTTTTATCGAGAAACACAAAGTACATGTACAGATTGCTAAATCCCTAGGGCAACGTATTACGCCAGTTGTAAAAACTCATTTCTCTTTTATTGATTGGGAATTCAAATATCTCAAGAAATTATAATATGTTAGAATTATAATTTTTTTCCTACCTAATTGTAGTAACCAACGGATGCAAATTTTAATACTTTTTTTTTGAATTTAATATGGTGCTTGTATGTGAATTGAAAAAAAAAAATTTGTTCTGGTTGATTAATCTATATGACCGTTAATTATATATTGTTGAATCGATTTTATGTGTAATATGATGAGAGAATTGAGAGG
The DNA here is from genome assembly GCA_903798365.1 of Fraxinus sp. 1973-6204. Lineage (NCBI taxonomy): Eukaryota > Viridiplantae > Streptophyta > Magnoliopsida > Lamiales > Oleaceae > Fraxinus > Fraxinus sp. 1973-6204. The sequence goes on along the minus strand of CAIGRR010269850.1, from coordinate 16,483 downwards.
TGCCAATTTAGTGACCAAAGATAGAATTGTTTGAAGTTTGGTATAAATATTAAATTTACGATTGGTTATTAAACTTTAAATCTATGTTGGTCAATGGTCATGTCTTCTTGTAAACCTAATTCATAAGTTTTAGTTTGAGGTTAAAATCTTTACTAGTAATATAACAAGAACGAATACGGTAAATGCGCTCACGAATTAACGATTGAGTTCATAATTAAAGAATAATCTCCATTATTCAATAAATTTTCTTAAGTAATCTTACCTACAATAAAATCTTAACTTTTAATTTAAACAAAAGTCCAACTAGTCTTTTAAAACCGTTTTCAAGCCGTTTTCTATTTTCGATTTTTCAAAACAGTAAAAACACGTTCTCTTTCCTATTCTCGAAAACGCGTTTTTGAAAACAAGTTAAAAATTTACGAAGAAAACTCAAAACGAAAAATTTGTCGTTCTTAATGTTTTCAATTATAATCAAATCAAAATTTTCAAAACGCATTTTGGGTGTTTTCAAAAAAAAAAATTTCAAAATAAAAAAAGAACACATTTTCAACAATCTCAAATGAACACTCAAAACATAAAATTCATAATAAATTCAAAACTCAAAACACAAAATTGAAACACAAAGAGAACAATCTCTTAGCTATTTTAATCAAAATAAAATCCTACTAGACATATAATAAATAGTAAAAGACTAATTAAATAATAAAATATATTCTGTTCACTTTTTTTTTTATTTAAATAATTTTATGGGTACACAAAATATGAGCCCATTAGGCATCATGCGTATAAAATAGTCATAGTCAAGATTTGCTGTATAATATGGGACCGTCTTCTTGTTAGCATTAAATAACTTACCCAACTCAACCGCCTATTGTTAATTTTTGTACATTTGTAGATATAGAAATTTATTGCACGATCAAACTTCGGTCATATCTTGTTTTAGATTTGGAACAATCTACTTTTGTTGGGAGAAAATCTAGTATTTGTTTTGTCTTAATTACTGGTTGTAAAGGTTGAATAATTTTAGTTTTAAGATCTTACTCTAACAATTCCAAGTCCCAATTTAGTGGGCCGAGTTAATGTAAATTATGCATACGTACGTATGTGTTTCATTTCTCTCTCTCTCTCTCTCTCTCTCTCTCTTATCTTCATGTACGCACAAAAATACACAAGGAAGACAACAAGAATTCATTTCTTACCATTCGTTCTCTCCAACAAATTTCTCTAAATAGAAGGGAAAAAAAAAAAACTCAACTTTGAATTTATAACGGTAATTTTGTGTTATAGAAGGTTTATTAACGAAGTAAAGTCTTTATCATGGCTCTAGCCCCCATCTAGAAAAGAATTGTCTCATTGGAACATTGTATCGCGTTGCAATCTCGGCAACTTATCTTTTACAATAGTACCTTTATCGTTTTCTTCTTGTAGATAAGCAATATAAATAGAAATTAAAAGATATCTAGAAGTCAATATGCATTTCTCAAAATCAACAAAAAAATAATTTTTTCTAACTTTTAATCCACAAAATCTTTCATATATAAATTGGAAAGATAACAGAAAAGGAAAAAGGATACTTCCCACATGCTACAACTTCTTCAAGATTTTTTAATTTTGTTTTTTAAATTTCATTTGACGTTAACTCTGGTGAGTTCTGACTCACAAAACCTCGCCATTCTCGAAAAAATTAAAAAATATATGAATGAAGTCTCATTTTCACCCACCATTCTGACTTTTCTTGATTCATTTATTCATTTACATATTTGTATTTCTTTCAGCGAAAAAGAAGAATAACTCCAATGACCCGGCGTTTTGACTTTTCTGAAACTGAATTGCAATAACTCGAACACTCCTCACTGTTTTTAGAACCCCCTTTTTTCCCCTTGATTTTGATGGGTCTAAAATTCTCACTACGTTTATTCAATCAAAACACAAAGGTAATAAACCCAGTTGCCATCGAACGTTTTCTTGAATAAATTTTGCATCTGAATTTAGTTTCTTTTCTTGAATTTATGGAATTTAGTGAATTTTTGCATGTTTCTAGGAATTTATTGTTGTGGGATTTATGGTGATCGAATTTTATAGGTTCGTGACTAATTTTATAATCTGTATTTCATTAATTTCGTTTTCATTTACCTTTTGTTTGTTTCTTGATTCATTTGTGAACTTCGTGTTGGTACTGGTGGTATTACATAGAGCTTTAGTGAATCTTAATTTTGTTTCGTATATTATTATTATTTTTATATATAATCCTTGTTCTCTTTTTATTTGAATTTTTTTTCTTGTCAGTCTAGTAACTTTGAATTTCGCTTCTTGAAACTAACAGATTAATGTACTCATGCCCAGAATCACTGGACTTTCTAACTTTAGTGCCTTTTCAAGAATTTTTTTGATTGCAATGTCTCTTTGCGATAAATTGTGGGTGTTTAGAATAAATTGTAGGATAAATTGAATTCTGTCAGCTCCCCACCCCCACCAAAAAAAAAGGACGAGAAAAGCATAATGATCTAGTGAACTAATGCACGGTCTATAAATAAGTCAAATCTGATTTCTAGGATATGCTGTTTGTTCAACAAGAAGAATTTAGTTTCCATCTGGATATGAACGTATATTGTTATTTAATTGCATAATTTCAAATGTGCAGTCCTTCATCGCAATACGCATAGATAATTTGAGCCAAGGTTGCCTCACCTTATATACGAATGCCTTTAATAAGAAGTTGATATTTTTTGTTGAATGTTGAGCAAAGATACAAGTCGTGGAAAGCCAACTTCGCTAATTTCTTAGCTTTTGATAATTTGATAGTGAAACTTCATTGGTTTCCTTACTGGAAGTGACATAAATTTAGCATATAAAGTGTTCCTTCCATGGTGGTGTGAGGTCGGTTTATATTTAGAGGCCCAATCGACACTACTATCATTATCTCGTTTACATCTTGGTTACAGTTGTTAGCTGTTGGTTTTAAGTATTATATTCTTCTTCGTCTTAAATGATTTTGAACTGGTTCTTGATTCAATGGATCCTTACAGATTATCAGAATGGGGGAAGATTTGTAAAAATGTTGAGATGCTATTAACTGTTGGGATGCACTGAATTTGTGTTTTCTAAAGGACTTTGAATTGAAAAAACTAATGTCTTCTGGTAATATCACTATGAATGGCCACAAAGATAATGAGATTCAGCAGCAAAGCTCAGATTTTGCTAGCAGGTAAACCACAAACCTTCTTTTATGAAAGTGATTTCCATTAATGTTTATTCCTTATATATCAAGCCAATTTCCATTTGTGCACAGGCACACCACTGAATCAAGTTCAGTATCAAAGAATGTGAAGGGAAAAGACGACATTCAAGATCAAGAAACCATGGTACTAGTATTTAGCTTTTGTTACTACATATATTTGGTACTTCTTCGGTTTATGTTATAAATGTTATGTTTTATTATGGAGAAAATATCGTTTCTTCATGTTTCCTGATTTAGTACGCGTGCAGGAACTTTTTTCGAAGGCTAAGTCACAAGAGAAGGAAATCCAGTATCTTCGAGAACAAATTGCTCTTGCAAGTATTAAGGTAAGATATATGCTTTTAGATTAAATTTGTCATGCTTTAATATATCCTCCAGGAAGATTATGCTAGTCATTTGTTATGATGTCAGGAATCACAGTTGTTGAATGAGAAAAATGCCCTAGAGAGGAAATTTTCTGAGCTACGAATGGTTTGTATATTTTTGTTACTGGCCTTGTTCCTTATTCCTATATTACTAATCACTGACTATTTTCTCTTTTCCTTGCTACATGAAATAACGTACACTATATTTTCATTTTTTACATGATAGGCTCTGGATGAGAAGCAAAATGAAGCTATAACTTCTGCGTCAAATGAGTTGGCCCGCAGGAGAGGTGATCTTGAAGTAAATATAAACTTGCTCAACGAATTAAAGGTGAATGCTTGATTAGATCTCCAATTCTGGCTTATCTGAATTTTTTGGTACTATTTGTTGTCTTTTACCCTTTTGTAAAGAGTAATGCTATGTAGCACCGTTGGTGCTTAGCACTTGTATAGGTGGCATGTACTTGTAGGATGTGAGGCCCACTCCCCTCTCGGTTCAGTGCCACATAGCATTAGTCTTTAGTAAACTAGACATACTTTTCGTTCGAACTTCTTAGAATAAAATAGAAGTGATTTTTCCAGCACAGGCATAATTTTATGTTGGTTTCTTTCGAAGACCTCTTTTTTCTCCAATTATTGCTAAAATTTATATTTATGTGTAGAATGGGAATCTTTTCTTTCTGCTACCTCTTGGAATGAACTGAAAGGGGGTTGTACATGTTATTTGAAGTTCTAAGATGAAGGTGTCGACAGTATTTAAGTGCCTGCTGTCTCATGTTTAGCAAAATCGAAATGACCCACTTTGTTTGAAATATTATTGCATCTTTGAACCTGACTGTAATCCCTGTTAATGTATCTGAAATAGGTCACTCGCTAGAGATCTTGTGAGTCATATGAATATGCTGTGTTCAATACTGTAACAATAAACTTTTTTCTGTAGTTATGTAATCATCATCCAATCCGTGCGTAAATTGTAGTTTAAATGACTTTTTCTCTGCCAATTTATGGAACTGTGTAGAATTTTTCTCTCAATCTAACTTCTTGAAATATGTTCATGTCATAGAGTGCGCTTTCTGTCATTCAATACTCTGTCCTTCACTTCTCGTTCTCCTTTCTTTGCCTTGCTCTTTGGATTTTGTATCCTCAATATTTATTGTGATTCAGGTCGCAGAGGATGAGAAACATATTTTTATGTCATCTATGCTAGGGATATTGGGCGAGTATGGTTTTTTGCCTCATGTTACAAATGCCTCTGCCCTCACCAACAGCATAAAGGTGTGGATTTCAGCATAGAGTAATATACTTGTGTGCTATATTCCTTTAGCTTCATTAGATCAACAGCCTCACATCTATTGCATGAGATAAACCTGCAAGCCATGTTTCACTTTCTTTTTGAGCCATTAAACATGGTCTACCCCAAGTGTGCTAAAGAATTTCTTTATCTTTGGCCTGCAAGCCATCATTTTCTTCGAACAAAAATATTTCTGTACTATAAATGTTTTTACTTGGGAGAACTGTAACTGTCCTCATGGGCGACAAAACAAATCTGATCATGGATTTTGATGTGGCACAAAGCAAGTGCTGCTACGGTATAAATACAAATTTTCAAGATATATTAGCTTTGGTTTAACTTCATAAGATGACAACAATCCAACCAAATTCGTGAAATTTTCTTCTTAGTTTTATGATAATCACTAATTATAGACATTTTCAACAAGGCTTGCACACTCATTTTTTTTTTCCTTTCACGCTTTGAGTTCTTTTAATTTTTGCAGCACTTACATGACCAATTGCAGTTGAAGATAAGAACTTCACATGTAAGATCATTATTTGTTGCTTTTGAGAGCTCCTTGTTATTATGAATTTTATTGTATTAAATGGCACAAAGGATGTTTAGTTCTAACCTTAGGCAAAATGAACTCTTTGCCCTAGTAGTTTACTGCACACCCTTGACTTGAATGAATGAGTAGTTTGTATGCTATTAAACACCCATTGAGTAGCTTTGGAGTTCTATTTGTATATATCAACATATGAGTGTATTCAGAAAATGAACCTCTTTGCGCAAGTATTTTACTGCACACTGTTGACTTGAATGGATGAAGAGTTTGTATGCTATTAAACACTCATTGAGTAAATTTGCAGTTCCGTTTGTATAGATGCAGTGTGTTCAGATAATATGCTATAGCATCTCAGGTACAAACACACATGCACTGCGAGGCTTTGGCTTCAGATTAATTATTTTCGACAATCTTGACCATTTGCTAGTGCTTACATATATATTTCATATCGCAAAAGTAGAGAGGTTTGTTGCATCTTTAATTGCTCCTCTCTAAATGTGATTGATAGCCCCAGATTTCATGTATCCTGGTCTTCTTTAAGTGGACTCAGAGAATTACAACCTATTTCTTAGAATATAGGTCAGTTTTTGGTTCTTGTCCTCTGTTTTGCTTGGATTTATTATTGCATGTTGCTGACTGTGAGCTGCTTGGGGGAGTAATGGGTTTAAGTATCATATATCTGCTTTCAGTGAAGCAATTGGAGTATAACTCGCCACAATCATGTTACATTTAATCAATTAACAAATAATTAGAAAAACTACACTGATAATCAAATCCCAATAATCGGGAGAAAGAACTGACTGCTTATGCTGTGTTGGTTGGACTTGAATCCAGGAGCTTGTAGTCTTGATGCCTCAGCTTTCACCATTGGAGTTAGGCCTCATGGGCAAGTTTCAAAGACCCGGAATATGACGAAAATGTTTAGTACCAGTTAGCTTTTTTTTGTTTGTCTTGCTTTAAATATTCCATGTGATACTTTGATTGATTATATTTCGAATATCGTGAATGGACTTATGTCTGCACTTTTAATGACAATGAGCCATATTCTCTTCACTCAAAATTAGTTATGATTATTACATACTTCTCTAAACACTTGCTACTTCCAATTTACCTGTTTCCTAAGAAAGCTTTCTGCTGACTATTTGCAGTCGATTAAATTTTGATATTCATGCGGTTACATTTGGGTTGACATTGCTGAACTACCATCAAACTAAGTTATTTTGTTTAAGCTTGTTAGTCAATAGTCATAGTCGATAATGTTCTATTGCTTTTTGGGACTAATTCATGCTGCAAACGCTTATTATACTAATATAGCATTTGTATCTCACATTCAATTCCATGTATTCACTACCTGATTTTCTTCTAATTTCCTGTCATGAGCATTTACTTCTTCAAAACAATTATATTTATGGTATACTACTGCTCCATCAACTTATTATTATTGATATATTTTATTTATGATAGTCCTATAAGCTAATAATTAAATGATATAGTCACATGATATACATTTTAGTTCTTTTTGTTGCTTCCGAGTAATGCAGTGTTTTATTAAACTTCCTTGTATTTAGCCTGTAAAATCTTGTCACACCTTTTAAAATACTTTGAGTGAGTATATCTCTTTACTTTGTATATAAGATACTCTTTGAGGATATCGCCGTCTCTGATGTTTTATTTTTGGTTGTAGGCCATGGAAGTTACATTTAATTGAAAAAAATATGGCCTCTAAATTATTATTTCTTTCATTTGTTATTGCTTATACTGCTTTATAATGGTTGGTAAATAAAATATCCGTTAAAATAGTGAATATATCTACTATGATAAAGCTATGCCAGTGAAGACCTTTTGAAACTAAAGATTTGCGCTTGAAAATTATAGAGTTCTCTGTCAAAGAAGTGTTTTCTTTCATCAAATGCCAGATGACTTCTGTATTGGCAAATATTGAGAACCATTATTTGCTTTACCCATTTAAAAGGAGATACTTATTTTTTAGTTCTACCTTTTGTGGTGGTTGAATTCAGTGCTAGCTTATACTGTGGACCATCGAATATACTTTTGTCAATTTAGGGAAATTATATTTATCTAAACCAGATAATGTAAAAGAACATAATTCTCATAATTTATTATTTTTTAGTTACCCCTGATTCTCTGCTATTATACTTGTGAGCAGTCTGTTAATGGAACTAATGAGGAAAAATCACAATGCAGGCCAGATTGCAAGAGTTAAATTTCATGATTGGAAATGATGGTAGAAATGTTTTCGACAAAGAAATTCCTAATACAACTTTCATGAATGATGAACACCCAAGAAGTTCTATGGTACCGTCTACTGTGCCTGACACTGATAGGTTGGTTTGAACTTCTGAGTTTTTCAATGATGGTTTAACTTTCACATGTTTATTACTAAGAATAGTTTCATCTGCTTATCAATCTAATTGTACGGCAAAGATCTAGCCTTATTGCCTCAAGACCTTTCACATATTCCCCATAAATGCTGCAGACAAGTGTAAGAGTTTTGAATCACAAGATTTGATCCCTCAAAAATCATTTTGTGCAGTACTGGATGTCTGTCTTGAAATGATTTTTCATTTTTTCCTGGTGTTTATTTATCCATGATTATTATCTTTAGTTTGTCCATGATTTTTGTATTAGTTTATACATATTGTACATAATTATGAGATGTGAAGCTTCATGCTTTTTTTAATATTAAAATGTAGCATTCTTGCTTTGTCTCTCCTCATTTACCTTATTTCTCATTAATTGGATCACTACATTCTACATGTCCTTGAGTTTCTGTAATTGCTTTTCTTGCATTAACTTCTAGTATCATTTGGTTTCCATCCAGATATTCAGAATTTCTCAATGTATAAGACCCTGTATCATCAATTCTTCAAGTCATTTAATCAGTGACTTACTAATGGTTCTGGTGTGGGTCTTCAGGCCTAAGTCTTGGGTTGTTACCAATATGCTTTCCTTCATTTATGTTAAGTTGTGTTATTACTTGGGCCTGCCAAGTTTTCTGCTTCAATGATGGCTGCCTGGAGAGATTAGTTTTCCCAAGTGCACCCACCAAGATTTCTGATGCTTAAATCTCATCGTTGTAAACCTCAAATTATCATTTTTTAATTTAATAGAATTGTAATAATTGATTTATTTTAAGGGAACCTTATGCTGCATTGCCGTTTCATGTTCCACAATTCATGTTCTTAGCTAAGTAAGACCCTTGTATACTATTGAAAGAGAATGTTAACATTTGCATGCCCACGGTATTTATTTATATTTTTGGAGGCCATCTGTACTTCTAATTTGATGAGAAGCATAAATTCTTTGAAAACTTATATTTTAATTAAGCATTCCATCTTGTTTATTAATGTTGCCAGTGTAGGATCCACATTTTAATCTACAACTGATATTATATTGGCTTTTCTTTTATTTTCTCTGTATTTTCCTAAGTATTGGGTGTGTGGAAAATAGAAACTTTTCATTCTTCTAATGCGCAGTTTACATTAATTATCTTTTAGCAATGTAGTTTCTTGTTCATGCACAATTAGTGCTTTTGAGTATCTTTCTATTCCTCTGAATTATTGATTCCAGTTTCCATCTATGCCAAAGAAGCATATAATTAACGTTATTATGTGGAGACTTGAAGCAAAATTATGGACAAAGCTGCAGTTGGAGAAATTCAGGGATTTCATCTACCTTATGACTAACGACTTAATCCTTTCTGTAGAATACAATAAGTTTCATAATATGATTCTATAATCCAGTTTATTTTAATTGGCACAACTACACTGGAAGCTAGGAGAGACCATCGCCATACATATATCCTAATTCTTGATTGATACTATCCTAATGAAACAGCTCATAATGTGGCAGGATAACTTTTTTCCCCTCATTTACATTTTCTTAGAACTCCGGATTCTGCTTCAATTGTTACCTTGTTACTTGAGAAAATTCTTCTTCATGCTGAGTGCTGACTGATTAAAATTGCAGAAGTTTTGCAGGGCGCACTGTCGATAATTTGCTTGACAGGAATGGACAGCAGAGAGGATCTGAGCAATGGAATAATGAAACGATGGGTGATGAAGTTGCTTTCTCTGGTTCAGAAGGTAATATACCATATATCCTTTGACAGGTCTCTGTATCTTATTATATTGCAATCTGTAATAAAAGATCTTCCTTCAGAAGAGGGTCCTGGAATAGAAGCCTTTCAAATAATTGGGGAGGCTAAACCAGGAGGCAAACTCTTAGGCTGTGGATATCCTGTACGTGGAACTTCTCTTTGTATGTTCCAGGTATGATCAAGATTACTTATATGTAATAGAAATATATTTCAAGTTACTTATATTGATAAATGAAGTTTCTTGGTCACCAATTTTCTCTTCTTATTAGTGGGTTCGCCATTATCCGGATGGAACTAGACAGTACATCGAGGGTAAGTATATGAATGTCTTCTCATTTTTTGTAATGGATCTTCAATGACAATACTTTTGTTTAATTGATGTAGTGGAAGACATATTGGAACTTGTTTTTTTATATATATATATATATAAAATTTGCTTTAAAAAAAAATCTCTCTTACCTCTATTTTTGTGTTTGTATCAGGGGCCACTAATCCAGATTATGTAGTAACAGCTGATGATGTGGACAAACTTATAGCCGTTGAATGCATACCAATGAATGAACAAGGACGACAGGTATATGAACTTATGTTTTGTACATTACGAAAATCACGCTGTTGAATGCCTTGACAATTCCTGATGATGCAATATAATCTAATATCCAACGAGACAGAGTTTTGTATGATTTATTCAGTAAAATTCCCATACATATTCAACATTGACTAATGCATTCGCTCATCCACGTTTACCCTCCTATTGATGTGGTACTAAAAGGATACATCTGATTATAGATAAAAAAAAACTCACTAATTTGCAAGAATTTAATCCTTTCGTCCCTTATTTTAGTAAAGGATATGATTACATTTGATTTTTCCATAAATGTAAAAGTGGATCATATGGAGTGACTAAAAGGATTCAACATAGACTACCCCAATTAGTTTACTATTGTTGCCTATTAAGCATTATTTTCTGATGGATGCTTAATAAAAGTAACAAGTGAACTATAATGATAACATAGAAAAATATTAATTATACATCTTAACTACAACTCGTCCAAGGAGATGTGGATGTGGGGGTAGGATTTATTTCTGGTAAGAAGGTTGTGTTGGCTCTTGTGCCCTTCGTTCAGTTCTGGGAATATTTAATATTTCTTTGCTTGGTAGGTCTTTAATTAATAAATTTGGGTTTCTTATTATAAGAAAATACTTCTCATCCAGGGAAACTTAAATATTTATTGGTTTAAGATAAAATCTATATTTTTATCTCTTCTATATTCTTGTTAAATAGTATCTAATTGATGCACCTCTCTCTCTCTATAGAGTATAAGAATGCTAAACTTCTTAGTTGTACACCAAATTGTCATTTTCAGGGAGACATTGTGAGAATTTTTGCCAATGATCACAACAAGATAGCATGTGGTAAGTGCAATTGCCTTGAAAGACGATATTCCCATTTCAGTGCTGTCATTTCATATTTTTGTACAATAGACTGATTTTTAACAATTTTTTGACTGCTTGGGGAAGTTTGTAATAAATTTTCTTAATCATATTTCGGAGCATAGCTTGAGTATACAACCTTTTTCCTAGTGTATATAGCTCATTTATGCCTGTTATTTTCACTTTACGTTAGAAACCTTGATAATATACATGATTGTAGAATGTACCTGAAGGAAGGATCCCTTCGAGAGTGAAATTTAAGGCACTACATTATTTGGAAGGCATTTGTAGATGAAACAAACAGCTATGCAGCATAACATTCACAAAGGAAACACTTCTTGCCTCTTTGTTCGCTTAATATGTTTGAGTAAGGTTGATTTGTTAATAGCTCATTGTTTTAGTGAACTAACAAATCTCAAATACAGAGCTAACATCCTGATCTTCAATTTTATTTATCCATTGAGGAGTAGTCTACACAAAATATTGGTCTTTGTTCTTGTTTTGATACAAATCACAATATTTCCAGAAAATGATTTCATAGATATCAATTGTATTTGAGTGACCACATTCATTTGTAAATGGATAAAAAAACTGTATTTGTTCATGTTATGACATAAAAGGTACATCTTTGTACGGCTCATTGCATAACCATGCTCGCTCTTTATCATCTGCTAAGTTGTTAGACCCCAATTAAATTCCAGTAGGATTCTTCCCAATCAACTTCTTTTGTGATAGTGTTAGAAATCATATTAAGATAATTCCTATTTGAAATTGCTGAAAAGTATATAATTCTTTTGTAATTTTATGACATGTTTGGTAAGGCGGACTCTATAGTAATGTAGAAAATAAATATAAGCTAAAATCTTGTTTGTATACAACCCTGAGGGGTAGCTCAATTGGTCAGACCTTGGGTTTGCTCCCCAATGGTCACCAGTTCGAGTCCCCTCAGGGCCACTGAGGTGAGAAACGGCTGTAAACTTCAGGGCCCCGTGGGATTAGTCGAGGTGCGCGCAAGCTGGCCCGGACATCCACGGTTATCAAAATAGTAATGTAGAAAATAAATATAAGCTAAAATCTTGTTTGTATACAACCCTGAGGGGTAGCTCAATTGGTCAGACCTTGGGTTTGCTCCCCAATGGTCACCAGTTCGAGTCCCCTCAGGGCCACTGAGGTGAGAAACGATTGTAAACTTCAGGGCCCGTGAGATTAGTCGAGGTGAGAGCAAGCTGGCCCGGACATCCACGGTTATCAAAAAAAAAAAAAAAAATCTTGTTTGTATAATATTCCGTCTAGTCAAATATTGTGTATCAAACATGCCTTTGATATTTAGCCCCTGCTAAGTCTAAGCCAACAATTAATTATAACTATATATTTCGTGAAACTCACAATTTTTCAATCACACATTTCATCAACTTTTATCAATATTTACTAAAAATCTAATTTTAATCCCTACCAAATAGGGTCTTAACGTTTCTTCTGTGTTCCACAACTAGTTTCAAGCCAACAATGCATAATTTTAACATGTGCTTTGAGGTTAACCTTTGAAATGGAAACCCAACATAAATACCATTTTCCCAGTCCCTTTTCCTTACCTAAATGAGAAAAAAATAGTAAATGCGATGATGACTGCAAATAGTGGGTCTTATCCTGATTAGGTTTTTGCATATTCTTTTTATGAAAATATTATGTAACAGTTACCCGTCGAAAGGAGTGTTATCTGATGAGTGGTTTGCTATATCCAGACGAAGAGATGCAAGAGGAGATTGATACTTATCTTTCCGAAGGCCAGGCAACATTCAGTGTCCAAACACTGGTAGGTTTTACTCAAGCACACATTGAGTTCTTAAAGCAAATGAAACTTTGTTTTTCTGTTTGTTCTTGTTCTCCCCCCCCGCCCCCTTTCTACAAGTTGAAGTAGCATCTTGGCTTTCTCGGTTTCTCTTTATTCTGGAGAAACTTTTCTTGTAATCTTCACCACTGTCGTTGCACATTCATTCCTTTATCACCCTTCTTCCAATTATGTTGGTGCCAAAGCCACTTACAAGAATGATGAGGCGAACCTGGTATCACCATTTCTCTTAATCAGAGCTCAATATAAGATTTTAAATTTGATTTCAGCAGAAAAGACACGTGATCCTTGTTAATGTTTTAAGGACACTGCTTATTTATATCTTATGGAATGGGACTTGTGTTTATAAATGTATATTTGATTGATAACTAATGACGTTTCAAAATCTTCTGCTACGTTCTTTTAACATGTATATATTTTTTTGAATGCTGTTTATTTAATGTATAACTGATCAGCTTCTTACTTGAAGATTCAACAGTTAGATTCTTCAGAGAACTGGGAGCCAACAACTGTACTTTTGTGGGGCTCAGGCTTTCAGGTTAAGGTTGAGAAAACTCAAGATTTGTTAATTGCAGAGAAATATTCTAAGGACGTTTTGGTAAGTTACTTTGAGCCAATTAATTTTTATTTTTTTTTAAAAAGCTCTGCTACAACAATTAAATCTAAATTTATCAACTGATTAGAATGCATGTAATGCTTGTGACGTGTCTCGGATAAATAGAAGTTAGCTTTATGTATATAACTTGATAGGAGAATTTGTAGTTGTTGGATTACAAACTGTAAGAGAATATGTTGGACACCTCCTGTTGTAATACTTCATTCTTACATTTGCAGATCAAAATACCTGGTGGTCTCTCAGCACAGTTTGTTTTGACCTGTTCAAATGGCTCGTCATATCCGTTCAGCACAAATAAGGATATTCGGTAGCGCACCATTTTCACTTAAATTTTTATCTTATTAATTGGATCATGAATTTCTTTTTCTTTTTAAGTAAATGTACTTTTTTGCCTACTTAGGTTATTTCTGTAGTGATGGCAATATTGAAACTCTAAATCTACTTCAAGTTAAGCTTAGAAAATTGAATTACATTTGTGTTCTAAAAGATATTGAGGCAGCAAATCAAATGAAAACTTTAATTGGATTTCGCCCCTGCTTAAAAGATGTCATCCTACAGCACCAAAAATAGTATAGATAATGTATGTATGTATAGTTTAAAAATATTTTGCAGGAATTGATGGCAAGAATTTCTTCACATTAGACTGTTCTTCCCCCTTTTCTTTACGTTTGGACCTTTTTAAGGAGTAATCTCTTTTCAAAAAGAACCTTAGCACGAATACTTTGTTGGTTTGGACAAACTAGCTGTGATTTGATACCAACTGCATCATTGCGACTCTTGCGACATATAAGTTTCTAAATTGTTTTTGACATTTTCTAACTCTTGGTCTGGTCATTTTCTTCATAATTCGTTTGTTATTGGGTCAATGTACTGGTTGGTAAGCAAAATAATTAGTTCATATATTTTACTTTCTTCCATGAATTAATGATTTCTCACAAGATGCTGTTTCATTGTCCTTGTAGAATGAGAGATACAATCGTGCTGACAATGAGAATCTTCCAGAGCAAGGTACTCTTTTCTGCATGTTATTATAGCATGGCATATAGTTCTGTGAAGCATGGAAGACTAACTTTATGATAATGTTCTTCATTCTTCATTGAATAATGTTATTTAGCACTATTGGTGCTTTAACACCAATTTAAGTGGCATTATGTGATATGTTCAATTAAAAGTAGAATTATGTGTGACTCTTTTAATTCTATCTTACATGTAATGCCATTTAGTGTCACCTAGACTAGAGTAACACCAGTGGTGCTAAATAACAATACTCTTCTTCATTTTTTCTAGCATTAAAAAGAATTTATCTATGCTTAAAATTTACCAAACTGGTCCTTTTTTTCTATTCTTTGACTATAAAATAAATTGATAGTTCTGTTCAACGGGAAGTAGTAAGATTCAACAAAGGAAACTACATTTATGATAAGCGCTTTTAAGTTTTTTCATTATTGCTTCATTGTCTACAGAATAGGAGCAAGTGTTAAATTAGTCAATTTCTATTTTTTGTCATCTTGAATGTGTTTTAAGCATTAGAGATATCTTTTTGGTGTAATTTAAAGCCAGCCTTTGGTGAGAGAGTATATAATATAGGTGATCTATTGTTGACTGCGATTCCATATTATTTTGTGTACGCTTCAAGCAGGCATTGGATGAAAAGAGGAAGGGAAAAGCATGATCAGTATTGTTCATTACATTTTGTAGCTATTCTTCATTCTTTGTTGAAAAAACAAAAGGCTATATAGCTACATAGAGATTTGTTTTGTACCCGAATATGTATTGAATTTATAGCTCATTTGTTTTCATGTTTTGTTGCAACAATTTAGTTGTACAGGATCACGTTTTTTACCAATTACTCACAAATTTCATTAGGTTTGGTATTTTCCAACAGGTTCTTTATCTTCTATATGCCTGTATAGATTCATAATTCTTCCTTGTTTTCCCGCTATATGCAAGTATTCATCGACTTGGTCTAGTTGTTTTGTGGTCGATTCCACTTCGTATAAAATGTAGAAACCGTTTGTTTTCATTTTTGGAACTACAGAAATGAGTTTTTATGGATTAGTATTGGTCAAGTGTAAGTCTTTTACTTTCGTAGGATAAATTTATGGATGTAAAGTACATATAGGTTTAAATTACTTAAACTGGCTTGAGCGTGAATCATGTCAAGTTTGAATGCATTATTTAGATTTTGCTAATACTAAGTCGTTTTCTCAATAAATTTGGGGTAAAAAAATATATGAATCTTTTTTCACTACTTTGTTCAGTTTAATTATGAATTTACCGAAGTGTTGCAATAAGTTGACAGTCGGCATAAAATTGTCTAAATCTTAGACTTCTGGTGTCTTTGAGCCACATGATTTTGAAAGAATGTATTTTGGAATAGTAGGTTGATGAAGAATGTGTGGTTGAAAAAGAAGGAAAAGTTATTGATATGATAGAAAATATTATTTTATTGAAAAATGTGGTTGAAAATGAGTAGAAGAATGAAAATGAAAATNGGTGTGTTTGAGCCATATTATTTTGGAAGAATGTATTTTGGAATAGTAAATTGATGGAGAATGTGTGGTTGAAAAAGAAGGAAAATTTATTGACGTGATGGAAAATATTATTTTATTGAAGAATGTGTGGTTGAAAATGAGTAGAAGAATAAAAATGAAAATTTTAATGTGGCTCGAACATGAGCTTCGTCTGTGCAGTAGTCGGAAGGACCCTGTTTCATGTACAGAAGTAGGGTTTTACACAACGGTGCCAAATACACACAATGTAGGGGGGTATTTTTTTCATTTTTTATTCCGGTGGACCCACACATGTGAGGGTGTAAAACTTCTGGTAAAAAAATTATATACACACAGTTTAGCCCCTGTTTGAAACCCATTTTTAGTAGAAATAATTTTTGGAATAGTGATTGATGTAAGAAATGTGTGGTGGAAAAGTGATGAAAAGTTTTTGATTTGTGTGTAATATTATTTTATTAGGAGAATGTGTGGTTGAAATGAAAAATGAGAATGAGAATAAGAATGAGAAAG
>CAIGRR010269792.1:0-17517 GCA_903798365.1 Fraxinus sp. 1973-6204 | reverse complement strand
TTTTTTACGTGCAATCTATATTCTCGTACCTAATTATCATTTTCTACGCTAACAAAAACACTGTAACTACAAAACTCGTGCATTGCACGAGTCACAAACTAGTATATGGAAAAGAATCTTCGTAACCAACAAAATAGTGGACCATTATCATTTAAAAATATAATTGAAGTTATCATCAACAATGAAAATCAATTATTGTAATATTGACATGACACGAGAATATGCTGAGGTGATTATTCAAAGATCGTGTAATTGATTAGATTAATCCTCGTCAATTTGTACTTTGCGTTATTGTGGAGATTTTGCGTGTGGAGCTACCACACTATTGTAATTTTGTTTCAAACCAAGTTCCATTTTTTCTGAAAATTCATTTTCAATCCCTTATTCTTTCAAAAAATAATTTGACACGTAAACTCCAAAAAAAAAAAAAAATTATATTTTTTAACCACCCATTTTTCAAAAATCAATATTTCAAATCTCATATTTCACCCAAAAAAAAAAAAAAAAAAAAGACACAAATAGAGACTTAATAATCATCCAAACACTTTGGTGGGCCCGTGATGATAATAATTGCGTACTTTGGAAATAAAATATTCCATCTCAAATTAATATATGTCTTATTCAATTTTTATTTTTTCATTTTTAAAATGGAATCAAAGGGGGTTACACTTGTGAAATGGAGCTAGAACTCAATCTCATTGGCCTGAAAAGGTTTTTAAGCTCGCATTTCTTGTATGTTAAAGAAAAAAAAAACTCACTCTTCTTTAGCACCACATGACTCATCTTGAACATATTTATAACTCAAGTACGGAAAATTTGGGGGTAAATTAGTGTATCCAAATGTTGGGTTTATGGACACCACATATTTCTACAATGTTATGATATTGTCCACTTTGGACCTAAACACTCGTGGATTTGTTTTTGAGCTTTACTCCAAAATGTCTCATGCCAATGGAGATATTGTTCGTACTTATAAACCCATAATCTTTCTCATTTTTAACCAATGTGGGATTTTGAGCGTACTCCCAACAATCCTCCCCTCGAACAAAGGACCGCCGAGCCTCCCCTCAAACGATCATCCATCCGTTTACTCTCTACCAACTAGGACTCTCCACTCTCCTCTTCACCTTGTTGGGATCATGACACGTCCGTGAAGCATTCTGAGAGCACTACCTGACTCGAGAGCTTGCTTTATTCAAGTCAACTCCTCTTCACCGTGTTGGGGTCAAGACACGTCCGTGAAGCATCCGGAGCACACCGTCTGTCAAATAGAGCTCATCCACGGATCCCATCGTGAGCAAACCAAGGCTCACCTCCTTCGTTCGGCATTCCGAGGAATTCATCCACATGGCTAAGTCTAGGCTAGCTTTGATACCACTTGTTGGGTTTATGGACACCACATATCTCCACACTGGTATGATATTGTCCACTTTAAGCCTAAACCCTCATGGATTTGTTTTTGAGCTTTACTCCAAAATGTCTTATACCAATGAAGATATTGTTCATGCATATAAACCCATA
This sequence comes from Fraxinus sp. 1973-6204, assembly GCA_903798365.1. Classification (NCBI taxonomy): domain Eukaryota; kingdom Viridiplantae; phylum Streptophyta; class Magnoliopsida; order Lamiales; family Oleaceae; genus Fraxinus; species Fraxinus sp. 1973-6204. The sequence continues at coordinate 15,996 of CAIGRR010269792.1, read as the reverse complement.
ATCTTTCCCATTTCTAACTAATGTGGGACTTTGTGCGCACTCCCAACGCCAAAATCATTTTTCCTGGATCTAAATTCAGATTTTGCTCCAATAGAAAAATCTAATTTCACTTTTTGTCTATCGTTGATGTAAAAAAATATATAAATTTACATCTTTTTTAACATTTTGTGTCGAAAAATACAATTTACATTTCATTTGCATCTCTACTTAGATTTTATTTTACACCACGATTGGAGATGCTTCTAGACAGAAAAAATCCTACAAAACATAGGTAAAAGGGTCTTTTTTTTCTTTTATTCGTGTTACACCTTTTCCTAATACACTCATTTTAATAAAATTAAAGATCTTTAATCCCTATCCATTCTTGCAATTTAGATTCTTAGTTTTTCATCATATTTTTATCTTTAACATTTTATTTACTAGCAAATCTTGTCTGCTTGTCCAAAAGATTGTCATGCTTTAAAACGGAATACAAATATATTTCCTTACTTTTGTAGAAAATGATCTACTACTTATCGAAGCTTAATGATCATTAAAATTTTGCGGGTGTACATTACCGTAGTCAATTAATGAAGAATGAATAAAGTATCGTTTCTACTTAATCTAATTTTTAATTAACACTAAGTTTACGAGGTTATTTATATTAATGTTTTATATTAACACCAAAAATCTATAACTAATTAATACCAATTTCATTAGTTGACAACCCCTATTTGGATATGAAAATTAATATTTTTTTAATTCGTTTAATAATCTCTCTTAAGTAGAAATAAACATATACTCACATGTGACCAGTGACCTTATTTCTATGAAGGATGTGAACATGCTACGATGCATTAGAATACAAGAACATTCAAAAAGATGATATAAAACATAAAGGTATATCTCTATTCAGTATTGGGATTCATAATGAATGTTACTTCGTGTCAAGTTCATATAATTCTATTGAATATTAATAAAATTCGAAAGACAATTAAACTAGTGATCGATTAATTGAAAAATATTAAACTCCTTACAATCATTCGAAATCAAACACTTATTTAATGTCTGATCCAAAATTGAATATAGAAATATCAAAACATAAGGTTCAACGTATCCTAACGTCCATACAATTGGACAAGCACCAAATTAATTACAAGACAAACAACTAAATTGATACAACATCACTCGGAATTAAAGTTTGGAAAGAAGATAGAAAGAAATCCTAAGAATCTTGAATCACTTCAATGGATCCTAGATCAATCTCCCTTGCTTCTTCTACTTCTTTGTCAACTCAAGAAATAGATGGAAGTGTACATGAACGTGTTTTGTAACACAACTTCTATTAAAACTTTGAAAGAATGTGAGTTTTTAGATCGAAAGGTTCCTCTTTGGTTCTTCTACTTTCCAATAATTATGGAATTTTTAAAACCAAGAGCCTCACTTGGCTTGAATAATTTTCTATATTGAATCCCCACAAGCCTCGTGTAATTATTGAATGAATACAAGTATTTATAGACAGGGTATTAAGTTAAAAACCATGCCGAGTTGATTCAAATAAGGAAAACAAAATTCTCTATCAGAAGAAGTCTATGCGATCACGCAACCAATTGGCTTGTGATTGCACATTTATAGCTTGTTTGATACGAATTAAAATCATATTTTAATTTAAGTCAAATTCAAACAATCAATATTAACCACATCTTTCATGAATCCCACAACTTTTCAACCACACATTTCAAAATTTTTTATGACAATTTACTAAAAAATCTAATTTTAATCTACACCAAATACCCTCTTAGGCATTTTTCTTTTCTGCTTTTGAAGATTAAGACCTTGGAATCACAAGGGCATAAGTTTGCTATTTAGTTCTCAAACTTTTCAATTGTCGAATTTAACTTCTGAAATTTATAATTTTTTTCGATTGCTCTAAAGGATTGCTTGGGAGTTTTGGCGTGCCAATTACAATTATGGACATTTTTTTAAAGTATCGATTTTGAACATTTATGAGCGAACCAATTTTGAATGGTTTTAGTAGCGCTTTTTAAAATTGTCCAATCTACACTTATGAGTTTATTATCCATCGATTCTGAATTTTTTAAAGAGTAAAATTACATATATGCCCACATATAAAAGAATAACATATTTGTCATGTTAATGACAATATCAATAAATTCCACAAGAAAATGGTGAGTACAAGACCGTTCTTAATTATTTCAATAGACAATTTTTTCACAAAAATGCTAGTGGTACATAATAATCATTCATAATTGTTCACATAATACTCACATGGGGTGGGGGCCACCACCCCATGTGAGTATTATGTGAACCCCTATGTCAAAAAATTATGTATCTATAGACTCACTCATTTTTCCAATGGACATAGAAGGATTCAATGGACTCTTTCAATGACTACAACCCCTTCAACGAACATAGAATGATTGTATTAATTTTTCGTATACTATTTCTATGTTTTATGGTACGCAATTCTCTTCTTTCTTTTTTTTATAAAAACAATCTCACTTGCCATTGTTTGATAGCTATTATTTTTTGAAAACTGTTTTTTTCTACATGCTCATTTTCAACCACACATTCACATAATAAAATGTTAACATGTAAATCCAAAAATTTTCCTTATATTTTAACTAAACAGCCTCCTAAAAATTATTATTCAATTTTTCCCAAATAATTGTCATCAAATATAGGCTTATAAAGATTAATAACACATTACATATCTCTTAATATATTAAAAGTAATCAAACTTATAGAGTATTAATAGCGAGTCACACATATTAAACATTAAACAAAGAGAACATACAGATAAGTGGCATTTAATGCCCGTTCAAATTAGAACAATGCTAGATGTACACCATTGGGTAACAGCCCTCTCACAAAGGGGTGGGGACTCACAATTTAAACCTTTGTGAAAGGGTTGTCAAAGGTGTAGACTCAACATTTTTCTTCAAATTATATGATTCCCACATTGTAATTGTTATTGAGTTGCTAATAAACTCTCATTTTGCAGCATATATAGATGTACGTGATAAGATCATCATTATAAAGACAGTGATGATTTTTTATTTTTATTTTTTTTGTATACGTAAGTTATGATAAATTTGATAATAATTATTCTAAAGGGGGTAAGTTTGAGAAGCGATCAAAACCCAACGATTCGTGAATTGGGAAAAACAGTCAAAATTACATTATACCGATTTTGGATGGTTTGAAAACCATCCAAAAAATTTAGCAAGTACCGATTTTTACAAACCTTCATAAATGGTACCACCTAAAATCAGTCAAAAAAATAATAATTCCTAAACAGACCCCCAATGGTTCTTCTAACCGATCACGTGCAATTGAAATGTGACTAGTTATGTTCCTGTTTGAGCCACGCTATTTTCACAAGAATGTATTTTTTGATTGATGTGATGGGAAATATGTGTTTGAAAAAAAAAATATTATTGAAAATAGGTAAAAACATGAGAATGAAAAAAATGACATATACAAGCGCTATTTTAAATTTTTATTGAAATTATAGTTAAACGACTCCATTATTCCGTTACATAAAAGTCGGGAGAGAAAGTTCAACAAACGAATTGAATCAAAGTTTTGATAAATTATTATTCCGAACGCCTGGCATCACAACACGAAAGACAGACAGCGTTGAATCTATTGTAGCTCATTCCTTTTCAATTTTTAACGATTTCTTTATGATACAATATACGCCATCGAAAGATTCTTTAGTTTTTTGTTTTTGGTTATACTTGGAAGACCATTATTTAGGTTGTTTTCAACTCTGAAAAGGATTGCTCTCTCTTCAGTTCGTCGTTTCAGTGTTTATTTCAAATTATGATCTATATTTTTACTGTTTTTGCAGAAAAAGAGAAATTTCAGTGAAGCTTGGTCTCAGGAGAATTTGCTTTGGCTGGATACTGATTTTAGTGATTTCAAAACCTGGAAAATTTGTTGAACTGATTGGTACCCAATTTTTTGTTGGTTTTTGAGCAGATAAACACTGGTTTGTCTGTTTCCGTGTTTGTAATTGTCCGCGCAATAAATCGAGGGAACTTTTTTAGGTTCAGTTTTGGTGGATGACAGACAAATTTCATCGTGCTTGAAGCTTGGGGTTTTAAATAGAAAAGATGGACGGGATGCGGAGGACACTGATGGAGATTCTGACAGAACCCCAAAGGGGCGGTGAATCAGTGCTTGGGACTATTAAGATTGCTGTTTTACCCATAGCAAAAGTTTTTACTATGTGCTTTCTAGGATTCCTCATGGCCTCCAAGTATGTTAACATTTTGCCTGCTAATGGAAGGAAGCTTTTAAATGGGGTAAGCACTATTTCTGTGAGGACAATTAAATTTTACTATTGCACTTTCTGTTTTTTGTTTTTGGATATTCTCCATTAGATATAGCGATAAACTGAATGGATGGTAAAAATGAATTTTTGGAGTTAACATCAAATTTATTGGGGAAAAAATTTAATTTGTTGTTTATTTTTGCTATGTGTATTTTGGATGTCACCGAACATGACTTTGTATAGTTTTTATATGTGAGTTTATATGAAACCTATAAATGTCAACACTTTTCGGAAAACCTGCACTTAATTTATGTTCAGTTCTATGGTAAGCCTATTATGAGGAGGAAGTTTATGTTAAGAGGAAGTGAAAGAAACTTTAATTCAAAATCCCTTTGTGTAAAAAGTTTGTTAAAGAAAATATTACTTTACGAGTGTGTCTACCTAACATTAATTAGGAGATGAATTGTTTTAAGTTTCATATTTTGCATATCTTATTCTTTTTCTAAGCAGTTGATAATATTTGCAGTCGTTTCCCTTCACTACTGTCTAATTGTTCGTATGACTTGATGCAGCTGGTTTTCTCGCTTTTGCTCCCATGTTTGATATTCGCTCAACTTGGACAAGCAATTACTTATGAGAAAATGCTTCAATGGTATGGATTAGATATTAATTCGCTCGCTCATTTTTAATTGCAATAACTTGTTCTAAGAGCTCAACTGACATTTTTGTCATTTTGTAGGTGGTTTATTCCTTTCAATGTTGTTCTTGCCACCATATCAGGATCCATTATAGGTCTCATTGTTGCATCATTTGTCCGTCCCCCGTACCCATTCTTCAAGTTTACTGTTATACACATTGGCATTGGTAAGTATTACATTTGGACATAAATTTTCAGTTATTTTGTCCTCTATCGCAAACTGAGATCGGCCTCTAGCTAGGTCAGATTGCAGCAAGAATGTGTCGATCTACTTACTGCAACCTAGGAATAAAAATGTCACAAGATAGGATTTTTGTTTTTCAATTTTCTCATCTACTGTCTGAAAGCTATCGAATCCAGGATCCATCTAATGAATTCCCATCTAAGTTTGTCATGGGACTTTTCAAAATAAATTTGAACTACTGCTCCCTTAATCGGTAATCGTACTTTGCAATTAGACCTTTCGTTCCTCGAAAATGAAAGAAGTTCCTATTTAAAAATAGGAAAGTTTTTGAAAACTCTTTTACAAGCAAAAACAAGAGAGTACTCCAGAGAGTGTAAAAGTTTTCAAACAGAATTGGTAATGTACAAATCTATGCATCGAGCTTGTCAGCTCTTAAATCATTCGAAGAATTCCGAGGGAATCGAGATGACCAAACACTCATCCAATTATGACATTGAGTTTGAGAACATTGCGATGGAAGTCAATAATAACTGGCACAAAATAGGAGATTGAAAAATATGAATTGCACTGATTGATTATCGGTATTACAATGGTTTATATAGTTGAACCCCAATCAACTAAATAAAGAAACTACAAAAAAATAAAAGACACACATCAAAACTAATCCCTAAAGATCAGGGATTACAATAACTATCCTAAAGGTCAACAATTAAAATGATTACAAAATAATATTAGTTATTCACAATTGTCTATGGTTTCCTAACATAGTAAAAATCGTATTTTCCCACACTTCCCTCAGGCTGGTGAGTTCCATTCTCAACTTTCTAAAGCTACACTAGAGAATCCTTTGTTGAGTATGTTTGCAGGTTGATGACTAGTCGTAATAAACGATGTACAAATTAGATAATGTCCAACTTTTTCTTTATAATATCCTTGTCGAATTCAATGTGTTTCTTACGTTCATGTTGTACTGGATTATGTGCAGTATTAATGACTGATCCATTCAATTAAGACCTTCCAGGATTATCTTTAGCCATAATAGCTCACATATCCCAAGTACCATTGATCTAATTTCAACTTCAGCACTAGATCTAGTAACAAGTTTTTGTTTTTTAATATTTCCAAGTCACAAGATTCCCTCCAAGTAGAGTACAATAGCCTGAAGTTGACCTTCTATCAACCATAAATCCTATATGATCTGCATTTGTATTGGCTTCAAGAGTAAGTCCCCCTTTCTTAAATAAGACTCATTTTCATAGTATCCCTTTTAAATATTGCAAAATTCGAAATACATCTTTGAGATGTGATTACATAGGATTGTGTATGTATTAACTCACAATAATGACTACGTATGTTATATCTGGTCTGGTATGTGACAAGTGAACGAGCATTCCCATGAGCCTATAATAGGGGTTTTTATCCACTGCTACATCTTCCATATGATCACTAAGTTGGTGATTGTACTTTATGGGTGTTTCTGCCAACTTATATCCAAGCTTACCTGTCTCTTTCAATAAATATTTTGTTGTGATATAAAGATCCCTTCCTGAGAATGAGCTACCTCAATGCTGAGGAAGTACTTTAGCTTGTCTAGTTTTGGACTAGCTTGAATTGAGGGTTTGGTGCCTTCTTCTTTGAATAAGTTAACAATTGACGAGTAGAGCCTTAAGTCTGCTTCTTATTCACCATTTCTCGTCACTGTTTGGAACTGTGTTTAGCTAAGTGCTTAAAGTATTTAGATCGACTCCAATTGGAAACCCAAGAAGAGATAAGTTTGTCCTTATTTTCTTTGAATAAGGCCTCTCCCTGAAGATAAGGACTAAAAAATTATTGATATGTTTCGACAAATGTGACATTTGTTGACACGTAGATTTTTCTTATTTGAGGATGATAATACTTATAACCCTTTTGAGTAGATGAATACGCAATAAAGACACATTTAAGAGCCCGTGGATCAACTTTTCCCCTATTTTGGGCACGCGCATGAACAAAGGCAACATAAACGAATAATTTTGGACCAAAATTACTCGAGGTATTGAATTCATGATAGAATTTCTTAAGAATTTCCATAGGACTTTTGAAATCAAGAACCCTTGTAGGCTACCCCGTTAATAAGATGAGCAGCGGTTAAAACAGCTTTCCCCAATATTGTTCTGGTACATTTTTTGAAACTGGGTCATAGTTAGGAGATGACCATTCTTTCATTCGGCCCCTTCATTTTGTTGGGTTGTATTCACACAAGAGGATTCATTTATCGTGCCTTATGTTTAGAAATAAGGAGACAAATTGATTGGAATAATCCTTAGCATGTTGCATCGAAATCTTTTAATTTTAACACTAAATTAAGTTTTGACCATATTGTAAAAAGTTACTAAGCTCACATCTGATTATTTTTCGGAAAGTTCCCAGATATTGAGTACAATCGTCAATAAATGAAACAAAATATCAAGCCCCAAAAATGTTAGCAACAGTTGAAGGCCCCATATATCAAACTATGAATGAGAGTAAATGTAACATATGTTTTTTTATTGCTAATTGGAAAAGAAGCATGTTTGTGCTTTTCTAGTTCACACGCATCACAATGAAAACTTCAACAAATAATCCTTTGAAAGGTAAAGGAAATATATGTTTAAGAATACTAAAGGATGGGCGATCTAGACGAAGATGTTGAAGTCAAATTTTGCTTTATTGGATTTAAATGACTTGAAAAGAAATGATAAAGGTGAAGAACCCGCAGTTCTAGCTTTTCTGAATGATTCTTCAAGATAATAGAGACTCTTCTCTCTAGATTGTCCAATCATCCTTCTTGTTCTCTATTCATGGAACACACAATGATAAGGGTACAAATCACCATGACAATTAGAATCTTTAGCAAGTTTCTAGATCGACACAAGATTGGTGTATTATTTCGAAACATGAAGAACATTTAGTGTAAGAGAGTTATTTATAAAAATATCTCCCTCACCATCTAGTGTCCTTACAAAACCATTTGCCATAGTTATTTTTTTAATTACTAGGACACATGGTATATGAGATGAATTTTTGCGATGAACAAGCTATAAGGTCTATGGTATCTGAGCTAATGACCTAGAAGAGACTTTATTCAAGACATCAAAAGCATGAAAAGTAGAAGATATATCTCAAGTACCTGTGTTAGATGGCTTTTCAAACGTCCCCAACACATATTTTAACTTTTCAATTTCTTCATGATTGAACTCTGCAGACATCTTTTAGTTTTTTGGGTTTTTGCCTACCTCTATCACACCAATTTTAAGATGAATTTTTTGAGGTCTATCTTGAAGCTTCCAGCACTTGTCCCCCTTTTATGACTCGACTTTTTGCAATAAGTGCACCATAGTGTATCTTTGTTCGATAATGTCATCAGATTTCCTTNCCAATTTTAAGATGAATTTTTTGAGGTCTATCTTGAAGCTTCCAGCACTTGTCCCCCTTTTATGACTCGACTTTTTGCAATAAGTGCACCATAGTGTATCTTTGTTCGATAATGTCATCAGATTTCCTTGTGTATTGTTTTCACCAACGTGCTACTCCATGCTAGATTCCTTGTGTTTTTTTGACACTAAAAGCTGAACTCTCCACTATGGGTGTGTCAACTGTAACTCTTCTTCTTCCTTCTACAATGAGGACGATCATTTAATGATGACATGTCTTCTTTTCCAAGTATTTACACCCGTACTACACCAAACTCAATATTTAAGCCGGCAAGAAATTCGTAAATTCGGTCTTTCTCAGCAAACATCTTAAAAACAGCAACTTGTTCACTGCACTTCATTTGGATGTACCGATAGTGATTCATCTCCTGCCGAAAACCTTTTAAAAAGTTTGAATATTCAGTGATTAATCAATCTTCCTGCGTGGTGGCAGTGACCTTGGTTGTGATTGTGTAAATATGTGCTGCGTAACGGACCTTGGAGTAAGTCTGTCTGACTGTCTCCCATACATCTTTAGCCATGTCAAAAAATATGCATGTTTCACTGATTTCTGGCACCATAGAATTCTACAATCAGGACATCACCATTGAGTCCTATTCATCCTGAGCATCAAATTTTAGATCCTTTTTTAGGTCTAGTACCATGTAGATTATTCAGTTTGCCTCTTCCCTTCCAAGAGATACGAATTAGTTTTGACCACTTCAGATAATTCTCAGATAATTCTTCTTCTTCAATCTATAGGCTGCTTGAATGTTTTGCAAGTCTCCTGTTGATAAGGATTATTGTTTTCAAGCACTCCAGTCTCCAAAGGATTGTTGGTTGCTGAAGTATGTGTCATAGTTCTTCATATGGTCTCAAAGGGCCGTCAATTGGGGTTTAATTGATGATGTAAAGAAAGGAGGATGAACGAGAAAAGAATAAATACAATTACTAGGGTAACAAGCCTAAAGCTCTGCTACCATGACACAAAATATGAGATTAAAAAATATGAATTGCATTGATTGACTAAGGTATCAAAAGGGTTTATATAGCTGAAACCCAATCAGTAAATTAAGGAATAAATAAAATAGACAAATCATAACTAATCCATAAAGATATTCTAATGGTTGGAAATTACAATGGTGACAAAATAATCCTAATTATTCACAGCTGTACTGGGCTGCCCAAATTAGGATAATCATATTTTCCCACAATAACTAACTTACAAATGTGTTCATCAAAGATGAATAATATTTAATATATTAGGAGCTGAAATTTTAAAGATATTAACTAATTGGGAAATCTCAAGAAAAAGCTCATTTTCCATGTTCTAATATTGATCTTGCTTTTCATTTATGTTTGTGGGCAACGAGTTCACCGAATGTTGCATTTATATCGAGGACTGCACTTTCCCTAATAATTCATTCTTATTCTTGTTGGGGTCAAACCAAGCAATATTGTTAATGAATAATGGAAAAATATATAAGAACCAGATGATGACCTCTAATTACATCTAGAGCTACATATATAATGTATTGTTGGGTCTACATTTATTGGTTCACTTTCTGAGCCATTCCTCTATACGCTAGAGTTGCAATTTACACTTTTTGTGTGAGGTGGATGAGCCAGGTTATCCAGATGATCAGATGCCTTTTTTTGTTACAATTTGTATGCATTACGATTTCATTGAAAATAGAGATGGTTGGAGTGCTTGTTATTCTCTGGTTCCTGCACTCCACTTGGATGTTCAGTATGTTTTATAGGTCCTGTTATAATAACTCTAGTTTTCCTGATATTCTGGAATTTGCTTGTTTACAGGGAATATTGGAAATGTGCCTCTTGTCTTGATTGCTGCATTATGTGGGGATAAATCTAACCCTTTTGGGGACTCTGCGAAATGTTCTCAAGATGGAAATGCCTACATCTCATTCGGCCAATGGGTACGTTATAACTTGAAAATGCTTGCTGCCACTGCAACTCACCTTTAATTGATTTTACTTTTATGCATGTGAGAGATTCTATATTAGAATGGAAGGAAATTTGTGAGAACTTTTAGAGTGAGTGCAGCCACTTATACATTTTCACTCACTCAGCTTTTAGATATTCTGATTAATGCAAATAAATGAATTATGTCGAAATCTTTTAATTTAACAATTGGCAAGTCCCATAAAACATAAACTCTCATGGATTTCAGCCCTTCAACAAACCTCTCTGCTTACTTTTCTATAATATATTTCTGTTCACTCTAACTTATTTTGTTCACAGGTTGGTGCAATTGTCCTATACACCTATGTATTTAATATGCTTGCACCTCCTCCTGAAGGCACATTTGATGTTGAAGAACGAAATCTTCTCATTAAGAATCCTCCTAACAATAGCTCCAGTAAACCCGCAAAGAATAGTTCCTCTGAGCAAGTTTCACTGCTCACAGAAGAAGCTACACCAACTAATTCAGGCGTTTCAAAGAAAGAGAAGGTGAAAATGAACCTATTTTGTATGCAACATGCACTGTATTGATGTACTGTATTCAGGTCTGACAATCTCAATGACAATATTTCCTTTCTTAAATTGGATAACATTTGAAAAGTTTGATGTTTGGAACTTAAGGATTCAAGGATAGAAGTATGTAGTTATGTATAAACTCAACGTTACATATGTGTGTTATGTAAGTGATAAAGCCATGGTTTATAGGACACATCAAGCAGTTATGGTTGAATTTTGGGTATTGAATCTACTAATGTTGCACTATTTGTGCTTTCCTGTGCAGATTAAAGATTTTCTGAAATTTCTTTATGAAAAATTGAAGCTTAAGCAAATCATTCAACCTCCTATTATAGCTTCTGTAAGTTCAGTTCCTTTGCACATTTGGTGCAATTGTTAATCTCTTTTTTTCTTCACTGACTGCAAGTGGCATATCCATTTCCTTAAAACTCTTTGTTGATATACCATTGGCATTTAAATCACAAAACTCATTTCCTCCGTTAGTGAATAGTGACTCAAAATTTGAAATATACATTTCAATACACATCCATGATTTGGAATGCACATCGTTAGAGGTAACATGACACTTCAACAGCATAGGTATGATAAAATTCTCAAAAAGCCTATCCCTTTAAAAGTTATGAATAATTATAACTTTTAACAAACCTGTACCTACTCAGAACTATATCAGTAGTTGTTCTCAAGATGGGGCTTTCGATTCTCTATTTATTTTATCTTTCTTTTTTTTGGTGGGGGTGGAGTGGGGTGCATGTTCCTGGTATAGATGTCTTTGGGACCCACTTTTGTGTTTTCATAAAATATAAAAATTTAAATGTATGAAGTTAGTGATCTGGTTTACATCATGGGTGGTATCATCAACTCATTTCTCGCAATCAACCAACAGTGGAATGTTCCTAGACAAAATAATTTTTTGAATCGGAAGGCTTTCCATTTAAGTACTTTTCCCAATGTTCAAATGTCTATCATAATGTAGTTTTAGGAATTTTCATATTAAAGCCTGATAAGCTGCCTGCAATATTTGCTACAGATCCTCGCTATCTTTATAGGATGTGTTCCATTTTTGAAGAAATTAATCTTCATGCCAGATGCTCCACTCTACTTTTTCACTGATAGCTGCTTGATTCTTGGGTATGTTCAATTCCTTCCCAGAACAAGTTACATTTAATTACTCTTTTGCTTAGTGTTTTTATGGTTCTCCAATGCGCAATGCACTTCTAAGCTTCATATGGAAATGGAATAGGCATATGTTTGGTACACATTAGTAGACATCATTGGAACTATACTATAAATCAGATTCTTGATTTTTCTCCTTCTTTAATATATTGATGTGCTGTTGTCGTATGACTTACGGGAGTTGTTAACTATGCCCGATGGATATATTGGCTTAACTATCTATGTTATCTATGTACAAATTGTTGTATAATCATCAATTAATGTCCAATTACCAGGGAAGCAATGATTCCGTGCATATTGTTGGCATTAGGAGGCAACCTTGTAGAGGGTAAGTTGGCTATACGATTGGCATAGCTTGGAAGCAATATGATTTCATTGAGAGGCTGAAGCTTTCATGGTGTATAAGCTTGCTGAGTATTTCCGATCATAAGCATCCGTACACCGCAGGGATCTGGAATTTGCTTTACCCCTATCATTCATTATCCTCATTACTAAGCCCCTGGTTGAGCCACATTATTTTTCCCATTCTCATTCTTCTACTCATTTTCAACCACACATTTTTCAATAAAACAAAATATTTTCCATCACATCAATAACTTTTCCTTCTTTTTCAATCACATATTCCCCATCACATCAACAGTAAACATGCATTTTTACTCCAAAATGTGCACCAAACAGAGGCTAAGATTATAATTCTTGCAGGGCCAGGAAGTTCAAAACTAGGTGCACGGACAACGGCTGCCATTATATTCGGGCGACTAGTATTGGTTCCTCCAGTTGGTCTTGGCATTGTCACATTGGCTGATAAGCTTGGCTTCCTGCCCCCGAATGATAAAATGTTCAGATTTGTCCTCCTCCTCCAGCACACAATGCCCACATCTGTGCTTTCTGGTAAGGATGTATATATAGATACAGCACATCTAAGGCCTTGTTTGGGAGAGATTTTTACTAAAATAAATTTTTCCAAAATCATTTTCAACCACATTCTACAAAAAAATAAAAAATAATAATTATTTTTCACATTTCTCATAATTTTCCTTGCTTCTTAATAATACATTCTCCAAAAAAAAATTATCTTTCACATAGAAAAACCTCTCCCAAATGAACGCTAAATATTATATATAAAAAAAAGATGAAATTTTGTTTATTATATCATTAGTCTTGTCCCAACACACACCAAATGTACTATTATAACTTTTTCCCCAATTTTTAAGAGTATTCAGATAGCAGCACACCCTTATAAACCTCAGTACTCAACTGTGCTTTATTTAAAATACTTTTGAAACATCCCTACGAAGTAAAAGCAGCCATGTACTGAGGTTGTCTACTTTTGTCAGTTTAATGTTCTGGCTGTTTGGTGATTAAACTTGCCAAAAAAAAAAGAACTAACAATATCCAAATTCACAGGAGCCGTTGCCAGTCTTAGAGGATGCGGGAGGGAAGCAGCTGCAGTATTGTTCTGGGTTCATATCTTCGCTGTTTTTTCCATGGCTGGATGGATCATTCTCTATCTCAACATACTATTTTGAAGTATAGTAAAAGTATGGCACCTAATGGCCTAAAATATCGATATTTGACAATTCTTTTGACAAAATATATTGTTGTATTTTGTGTTATATATGTTAAACTTAATGGTTGAATGACAAAGTTGAGGAAACAAAAGAAAATCAAGGAAAAATGGTAAAGTCAGAGGACCAAATTGCAAATATTTAATAGTTGATTCAGACAACAATATGATACTTTGAAGATTGCTAGGAGATAATTGGATGGAATTAGAATTCAAAAAGAAATTAAATATAATTAAAATATTATCAAAATCAATTTTCAATTGCACAAGTTATATTCCAAATTTTAGTTGAAGATTTAATCCATTTTTGGCATGGTAAATATTCGAATTGGAAAAATTCTATTTCTATAAAAGTTATAGCCTTTTGAGTTAGCTTTCTAGCGCACGTTGAATTGCCTTAATCGAATATCGAGAAAGAAAGTTAATAGCCAAAATGCTGAGTGTCTTTTTCGATTGGAACTTTTTTGGAAGCCAATTTGGACGTGATTTTTAATCAATTTTATACTCCTACGAATACTTAACAACAAAATACATATGAGAGACTCTTATATACATTTCATACGTCAATATTCGTCAATTATTATTATCAAAAGAGGAAAATTCAAAATTTTTATGAGAGAATTGAAGAGAGGGCTTGCAAGAATTCAATCAATTGAAGATCCTTTTTTTTTTGGCAAATAAGAGAAGGCGCAAATAGAGATTAATCAAGAAACTATTGAAGAGATTCAAGATTTATCTTCGTCTTCTCAATAATTCAATTTATCCAAAATTCGGGTTATATCTTTTCACTTAAATATAATTTCTTGCAATTTCGATAAGTTAGGTTAGTTTTATACATTGTTAGGATGATATGAACATTTGTTACGATAATTTTAGTTTTTAATTAATTATTCTGACTTTAATTTGATTTGATTTGTGGATGTTTATTATCGTTTTTATTGTTCCTTTCAATTGTTTGATCATGAATTAAATTGTTAGTAGATTTTATTATTATTGAGAGACAATAGGATTCAAGCACAATATAATAAACATTGTAAGATTTGATAGGGGATAAAGAAATATTTCTATGCTTTATATGATTTTCAATAGGTGTTCCAGCACTTGCTAATGTATTTATCATATTTGCATCTTTTATCGAAATATAGAAGGGTCGGAGGGGGATATATTTGATCGCTATCGATAGAAACTTTTAAATTAGGAACATTGACCAATATGAATAATTTCAAATTGTCACTTTTAGATAAAAATGTTACATGAGGGGAATAGATGTGATCGCTATCAAGAGAGACTTTCAATTAAATTAGGAACATTGACCAACATGAATGATTTCAAATTGTCACTTTAATTATTACACTAAAATGGAATAATAAGGGAGATTCAACATCTTAGGAATTCATCTCATATATTTGAAAAACACATTTACTTACCTTCATTAGTTTAATTGATAATTTAAGGATTAGTAAAAAAAAATCACAAATTTTGTTTGTTATTCGATTAAAGTTACAATTAATTTTAACTTCGTCAAACACAGTCCTCATGGGTTAAACATTTTATTTATTATTATATTATTGGACCACGATCTCATACAATTACGAATTTTTAAAGGATCACCTGCCATGGCAGTATCTGTATGGTCGGCTGTAATAATTGGATGGATCGACAGTTCGACTTTGCTCTTCCAAGATAATGTGATGATAAGCTGTTCAAGACAAACTGGGATTCCTCAGTTCCACGCACAAAGTTCAATAGTGAGTTGGGAGGCATAGTTTAGACGTACAATTCATGAGTACCATCAGAATTTGTCTTTAAAAAATTATATATAAAGCTTCTTTAATATACAGATATCTCTGCCTCAATATCATGTGCATCCTTCATTTGTTTTCTTGAACGCATGTTGTATTGTTATTTTTTATGAGCCTCTCCCACAGACCAAAAAGAAACCAAACAAACAATACAATAGAAAATATGTAAATTATTTAAAAGGAAAACAGAATCGTGTAAAAAAGATAACTTGTCCAAAAAGATGGACTAGAGAAAAATGGTCATCTGTAAGTTGTATTATCAAGTAGTCAACTTTAGTGCATATACATTATAGCTCACATGCCTTTGCAACTCCAAGAAGTTGATTTGGATAAACAAAACTACCTGCCAGAACTTGAA
>CAIGRR010269790.1:0-10719 GCA_903798365.1 Fraxinus sp. 1973-6204 | reverse complement strand
AAATGGTAACGGATTCCGTGATTTAAGGGAATTTTTTAAAACATACGACATTTAAGAATTTTCTATATTTAATATTTTCGACTTTTTTTTATTAATTAAAACTTGATTTCTGAAACTTGAAAGTAGTAAAATTGAAATAGTGTTTAGTAAATACCTTATATATATATTGTTCCCATTTAACAATATAGGTTTAAGGCATTGGCAAAATTATACTTGGGGCTTATCCAAGTTGGGCTTTTCAAAATGGATGATCTTTATCCCATTAACACTCCTACACTTGCAAATAATTGATTTAACTTTCATTCATTAACTCTCCTACTACCTCTTTGAAAACGCCTCTCGACTGCTCCTTTTGAGTTTATTTCGTAAAATCTCTCGTGTTCTTCACTTCACTCTTTGAGAATGAGTTTCTTGATTTTCTTGTAGTTTTGAGGGGTCATAGTTCTGCTTATTGAGAAAAAGTAACCACCTTCCACTTTATCACTTGTTTCTATCAATCTATCTAGTTGATATAGATTTTATGAAGAGTTCCATCTCAAACCACAAGACCTACTTAATGACGACATTTTAGCAATAGAACTCTATAAGAATTCCATTATACATGGAAGAAACAAGCACATTCATGTAAAGCAAAGCATCACTTTCACGTAAAGCAAAGCATCACTTCCTCTAGTTCCTTTTCAAGAACAAATCATTTTTCAAGGGGGATGTCCAAACCTTTTTCTTTAGAAAGCTTTTTTCACGGGGTTGCTCGCGGTTATAGTGTGGTTTCCCATAGACGGCGCCAATCTGTTGACTCCAAAAAATAAACTCAACAGATGTCGGGTCCACTCATGCATACGTAAGCTAAATCCAACATGTTATTGCCGATCGACGGTCAAGATCGCTCTAAAGTTTGAATGTGAGAGAAGCTCAACAACACGAGACGTCTCTATTCGGGTTCCGACAAGGTTTCCGAGACAAAACTGTATAAGAATAACCAATCTTTAAGAACAAGATTTGTAGTAGTAATATCGTGACACAAGAGAGAAATATATTGCTTTGAGTGTTTAAAGTTTCATTAGTCTTCAATTGTTACATGGTGGGGATATTTATAGTGTTACAAATGGAATGATGACTCTTGGATCAAATTACATGCGGCCTCATCTCCTCGGCCGAAATATCAAGTCTTAGCCATCAAATTGACCTTCCTAGCTTTTCAAAGCATTTAATATTTTTACATCCTATTAATAAGACAAGACACAAATACACTTTTTACAATGGTCACAACAATCATTCAAATAAGCAATCCTTGCACGTGGGGTCGTCACTAGCTGAGGAGCCTGAGTCTCGGATCTAGGAAGGTGCCTCGGATAACAACAGAGTCTTAGAGCCTCAGCATTAGGGCTTCAAAACTACAGGGGCCTCGGATAACAACAGAGCATCAGATGTATATGGGCCTCGGATAACAATAGAGCCTCAGAGCCTCAGCATAAGGTCTTCGAAACTACAAGGGCCTCGGATGTACATGGGCCTCGAATAACAACAGAGCCTCATCATAAGGGCTTCGAAACTATAAGGGCCTCAGATGTACATGAGTCTTGGATAATGTAACAAGAGGCCTACAGAGTTGTTAAGATGGCCACGTGACAGTACCTAGTAACGAGTCATAACAAGTATTATTGCAGAATATAAAATTGTTATTATTTTAGAAAGAAAATCGAACACGAAATAACATCGTGTAAATATGCAATCATAAAATTAAATAATTTATAGGAAATAAAAGTAAGATGTGGACACTCCTAAGGGGCCAATTTTCCCCCATTCGGTTCAACATTCGTATACACACACAAATTCAAGGTCCGAAGTTCTAATTCGATCCTTGATTTGTATGGTATTCGTATGCACTTGGAGAGAGCCTTTATACTATACTTGATTATAATATTTCAATGTGTAATCATATATAAAGTGTTCATTATTTTGTTCATTTTCCTACGTGGGACAAATTACACATAGTTTTCTCTTCGACACAAAACCATCTTCCAACGCATCATTTTTGAGTTTCAATTTCTTATTCACTCAAGCATCATTTTTGGCAAGTAAATATATGATTTAAATGTTCTTACGGAGGATAACACAAATCAATTTTAATCTTTCAAATTGATTAAATGGATCTCACTCAAAATTATACCAAAAATGACTCACTAAGCCATATTTTCCAACAATTTTATTATAGAACAGAGAACCAGGTTGCTGACATACGGTTTTACCAAACTCCTGAAATTGGCAACATTTTAAAAGTAAAGAAATGGGTTTCTAAACTTTAGTGAATTTAATTTGAGAGTTGGCGCAGCACATTAGCATTAAATTTAGCCCCTGTTTGGCACCCATTCTATTCTCATTCTCATTCTCATTTTTTCTCTTTTTTCATTTCAACCACACATTCTCCAAATAAAATAATATTATACACAAATCTAAAACTTTTCATTATATTTTCACCACACATTCTCCCATCANTATTCTCATTCTCATTCTCATTTTTTCTCTTTTTTCATTTCAACCACACATTCTCCAAATAAAATAATATTATACACAAATCTAAAACTTTTCATTATATTTTCACCACACATTCTCCCATCAATCACTATTCCAAAATTTCTCATTCTCATAAAATGGGTGTCAAATAGGGGCTTAATGTTCCAAAACTTAGGGAGCGATTGTTGTCATTGAATCAGTTAGTATTTTGGTTGAACTAGCCATTAGTTAGATTATTTTGGTTGAACTAGCCATTAGTTAGATTCATTTCAATTAATTAAACCTAAGTATTTTGATTATGATTGTACAACAGACATGAAGAATAAAACGTACTATTATAGAGCATGGGGCCAACTGCATGAGAATGCGCGTACATAAATGTCATTCATGTTATGTACATGTAATGAAATGATGCCATCAAAATAAATTATTAAAATTTGAAAACAGAGAGAACAATAATACTTTAATACTGAGCGGTCACGGCCGCCATTTCTCCTTCACCTTCCCATAAATTAATAATCATTAGTAATAATTACCAATTATTAAGGGCCAAGAGAGAGAGATAGAGAGAGAGAGAGAAACAAAAAATAAAATATAGATAGAGAGTAGTGGGATGGGGTGCGGGGATTCTAGAGGGGGGAGAGGGCCCAAAAAAATAGCCTATATAAATGTTCTTGAGTGGGAAGTGTGAACACACCAGAGGTTAGAGTGTTAGTAGTTAGCTGTTTCTAAATCAAGAAAAAATGGTGGTTGTGAGAGAATTCGATGCTAAAAAGGATCTGAGAGCAGTAGAAGAAGTAGAGAGAAACTGTGAGATTGGCCCAAGTGGCAAAATCTCCCTCTTCACTGATCTCTTGGGTGATCCTATTTGCAGGGTCCGCCACTCCCCGGCCTATCTCATGCTGGTAGCTACTATTAACTTGAAATTTCATTTCTTCCTTCAGTTATTTGATCAAAAAAGGGTAATTTTGAATCGTTGATTCAGGTGGCGGAAATGGTGGTGAGCAAAAGTCAAGAAAATGAAAGGACAGAAATTGTAGGAATGATAAGGGGTTGCATCAAAACCGTTACTTGTGGCAAAAAGCTATCCAGAAATGGCAAAAACTTGATGCCCCTCCCTGTCTACACCAAACTTGCCTATATCTTAGGCCTACGTGTGGCTCCTCCTTATAGGTACCACCCACATATTTTCGTTCTTACTTTCTATTTAAAAATCATGTTCGGCAAAATGAGTAACAGTCTCAATTTCTTGTTCCGGGTTCTGCAGGAGAATCGGAATTGGTTTGAAATTGGTGAGTACTATGGAGGAGTGGTTCAGAGCTAATGGTGCTGAGTATTCGTACATAGCCACTGAAAAGGACAACCAACCATCTGTTAAGCTCTTCACTAAAAAATGTGGCTATTCCAAGTTTCGTACCCCGTCTATCTTGGTCCAGCCTGTTTTCGCGCACAAAGTCCGAGTCACTAGGCGAGTCTCGATCATCGAACTCAGTCCATCCGATGCTGGAACTCTTTATAGGTTCTGTTTCTCCACAACCGAGTTCTTCCCACGCGACATTGACTCGGTTTTAAACAATAAACTCAATCTGGGCACTTTTCTTGCTGTGCCGAATGGGTGGTGTGATAGCGAGTCATGGCAGGGTATTGAAAAATTCTTTGCGACTCAACCCGAGTCATGGGCTGTACTCAGCGTATGGAACTGCAAGGACGTTTTTAAACTCGAGCTACAAGGAGCGTCGTGGGCATGCAAAGTTTTTGCTAAGACGACTCGGTTAGTGGACCGGGCTTTACCATGGCTAAAACTGCCATCAGTACCTGAGGTTTTCAGGCCCTTTGGGCTTCATTTCTTGTATGGGCTTTACGGGCAAGGACCAAATGCGGTGAAGTTCGTGAAAGCCCTATGTCGATTTGGGCACAACCTGGGTAAAGAGCACGGGTGTGGTGTGGTGGCAACAGAAGTGGCAAGTTGCGAACCACTCAGGTTTGGAATTCCATATTGGAAGAAGCTATCGTGCACGGAAGATCTGTGGTGTATCAAACGGTTAGGGGAAGACTATAGTGACGGCTCTATTGGTGATTGGACAAAGTCGCGACCCGATTTTTCAATTTTTGTTGATCCCAGAGAGTTCTAGCATCTTTATCTTAAATTAATTATCTTAGCTATTTTATTAGGATGTGAGGGAAAAAAATAGAAGGAATGAGAAGATATGGTTCAACTTTTGTTGTTCTTGTAAAGGGAATATCCCTCTCCTTTAGCTTTTTTTTTTTTTCCTCTTTTTGTAAATGGATTAGCTTTTTACATCCTTAGCCAAACAAATCCTGATTTTGTTTTTTATGTGGGGTTTCTATGTTGTGGTATTCGTTTTCATCTATTCTTCAAGTGGCTGCTCTTGAATTATGTATAAGCCACGTGCTTGGTGAATATCCCTTAAAAGATGTAGACATGCTACTTTGTTAACCGACTTATTTTGGAACTTGATAAAAGAAAAGTGAGCAAAAAATTTGTGATTCTACTTTTTAACATGATGTGTGGAATAGGAATGATTTTGATTGTGCTAGAAGATTCTTCTTTTGGGATGCATGTCTTCTCCGATATAAACGGTGATTATTTAACGTCATAAATAAATATTAAGAGTCTGTTTGAATCAGATTAAAATTTTATTTTAATTTAAGTTAAAGTTAAACAATCAATATCGACCGCATCATTCATGGATCCCACATATTTTCAACCACACATTTCAAAAACTATTATCACAATTCACTAAAAATCTGATTTTAATCCACATCAAACACTTTCTAAGCTTATGTTTGGTTTAGCTAAATATCAAAGTTTTAGTAGATTTTTGAGAAAAAAATAATGATGATATGCGTAATTGAAAAATTGTGGACGTCATGAAATATATGGTTAAAACTGAATTTGAGAAAAAAATAAAAGATCAAACATGGACTAAAGAAAATTAAAGATTAACCTTGATCCATATCTAAAATAAGCAAATTTATAGGTAAAAGATTGATTTAAAATTTTTGATTTAAAGAAAGCTATAAGGTAGTGGGAAGATTTGATTCATTGATATAACCTCACTATGTACGGAACCATTAACTAATGCTTTTGGAGGGTCATGCAATTGCTCGTGTACAAACATACATTTTGGGAAATAATTGAGGGGAAAGGCATGAGTCAAGTCTCTTCAAATTTCAACTTTGTCCCTCCCACATTTTATCATCTATCGTCACTTACACTTCTATTACTTTGTAAAAGCAAAGTCGCATAATCCTTGAGGGAAAAAGGCACGAGTCAAGTCTTTTCAACTTTGTCCCTCCCATTTATGGCTCCATTTTTTTTTTTTGGGACTACACTTATAGAGAAAAAAGAACTTTTATCAATCCTATTTGATATAGATTAAATTTAAATGTTAATTTAAATTAAAGTTTATAATTAATTTCAATCACTCATTTTTTAGAAAAAAATATAGCGATAAAAAGCTTTTGATTTGGGTCATGGACAGTTAGGGAAATTAGCTTATAAAGAAGGTCGTGTGTTTCACGGAATATCCTAAAGCTCATATGATTCACGATAGTGAAAAGTAAGCACGGCTAGTTGAAGAGAGAGGGATGAATACATGTGAATGCAATGCCTCACCAACAAAAAATGTTTGAAAAAAGATGCTCTGACAGGGTTGGTGACCAACCCAAAAACAGGGGCGCCACCAACCCAAAAACAATGTCACAGTAGCATCTCTCAAAATGTTTTCCAAACTTTTGATACTAGGTAGAATGTAGATAGGTATTGTCTAATTTTATTAATTGCATCACATTTCATTGTAATAAAGGTCTTCAATTTATAATTACTTTAATACTTGTAGTTTTAACTTTTTTCACCGTATTCTAATATTTAATATTCAATTAATTAGTACATCTTGTTTGTTATGGCGATTTATGTCCAAATATTTTGTTAGGGTGAGAAAAAAAATTTGTCGGACTTTGGTAGTTGACTAAGCTCCTGTCTGGTAGCAATTTTGGACATATTTTAATCCATTTTATGATCGTTGCAAATGTATTGGTCGCCATTTGCACCGTCATTTTTCACTCCAAATGAAACAAAATGCCAAAATTGTCATTTTCTAAAGAATATTGAATTAAATGTTAAATGAGCATATCGATCATTCTACTTGAAAGTGGTCAATAATTGTGGCTTCATCTACTATATAACGGTATGATTTTTACTACAAAATTGATGAAAATTTCTCCCAGCACAGACGCTAATTGTCGTTATCTTACTAATTTAAAAATGTGAGTAACATACAAGTCTTTTACTTCCTCCTAACGGATTTTTTGATCATTCTACTTGAAATTGGTCAATAATTGTGGCTACAGCTACTGTATAACGGTATGATTTTTACTACAAAATTGATGAAAATTTCTCCCAACGCAGGTGCTAAATTTTGTTATCTTACTAATTTAAAAATTTGAGGGACAAATAAGTCTTTTACTTCCTCCTAACGGATTTTTTGGTCACCACCAGGGTCAAAATATACTAATTCATAGAAGGTTGATGATATAATTACAAAGAGAAAATTTGGGGACTTAAGTATGAAAATGAGCAAGTAAAAGTTAATGATCTTCATTTAAATTAAAATGTAATGCTAATAATTATAATTATGGTGTAAATATAATAAATTTTTAAATTTTCACAATTCATCTTGAAGAAGGACTTGAGATTTTGAGTTTGACTATGTTTTCTAAAGACAATTTTATGACCAAGGGAAAATCTCATAAACAAGACATAAAGTATGAATAATCACCTATTCTAAGAAATACGTTTTCAAAAATCAGATATTAATTAAATTTTACTTATTAAATAGTTAATAAAAAAAAAATATTACTTAAATACATTAAGGTCAATGTTACTACAACCTGCACCTACACCTACACCTCAATACACCACAACCATCACCACCAACAACAAAGTTCATAAACAAGCCACCATCATCGCCACATGCACTGACACCTCAATACACCACAAATCCACTCAAAAGAAGATAGAAACAAAGTCGGCTGCTAGAAGGCCTCTAATGAGCAATGAAAGGATAAAATCGTTGATGCACGTTTGTGAAACTTCGCATGCAACAGGCATACTGTCGCAGTGAAAAGCAGACTTGTTGAAGTGCATTCCACTGTGCCGCTCCGACAGTGCCTCCAATGGGTTGAGAGAGAGAGAGAGAGAGAGAGAGAGAGAGAGAGAGATTTAGAATGAAACTTGGTGGTGGTGAATGGAGGTAGGGTGTGTATATATATTAATTTAAATTTTGTAATATCATTATTAATATTTAATTATTATCTGATTTTTGTATAAAGAAACCTTAAATTTGATTTTTGAAATGTTAACATAAAACAAAATTGGTTAGATGTAATTTCCACTTTGACCAAACTTTAGGATGGCTCATAGCCTAATTTGTAGCTTTATGGTCCACCCTTTTATATTCCTTTATGTTATTTAGCCCCTATTTGACAATCATTATTTTTAAATTTTTTTTTCTACATACTCATTTTTCATCATATATTCATAAAATAAATTATTCTGCACGTAAATTTAAAAACTTTCCTACTTTTTAACTACACATTTTCTTAAAAATCAATATTCAAAACATGATTTTTCTCATTTGATGGTTGTCAAACCAGGCCGAGTCAAATTAGAATAACTTATACTATATTTTTTAGATTCAATTAGGCATACTCGAATAATAATTTATAATTTTTTTTAACATGCACTTTCTTTCTTGATTCTCGATCTTATTCGGCTCTGGTTGGTTGCCCATTATTTTTTAAAAAAAAAAGTTTTAAACAATATTTTTAGGAGAATGTGTGATTAGAAAGTAGGAATTTTTTTGGAATTACGTTCAGAAATTTTATTGTGTCAAGATTAAAAATGATCTTATAACAAAAAGAAATTTAAAACAGTGGACACCAAACAAATGCTCAGTTTAATGTACGAATTGCATGTTTAAAGTCCTATTGAAAACCTTTTTATAATCTTATCGTGCACTCGTATTTTGCCGTCCGATGCATGCGATGAGTTTGTTGGGCATGTATTGGAAGGATTGAGAAAAGTAAAAATTAAAAGGAAAAAAAAAATGAAAACTTTACATGCATATTATTTGAATTGGAGTTAATTAATGAAACTTGGAAGTTTTTCATGTTCGAAGCATCGAACTTCGGGCTTCAATTTTCCAATGTCGTGACAAATTATGATTGATTGAGAGGGACAAACATGCCTTTCCCACAAACGAGCAGCATTATAGACAACCTAATATTGAAAGTTAAAATTAAAATGAACCCCATTTTTCAAATTATTTATCCTACTAAAATAGTTTTGAACATAAAATCTTTTTTTTTTTTTTTTTTTTTTAAATCACATATCCTTTAAAACTCAGTTGTCATGAAATTTATTTTCAAATGAATCCTCCTATCAAACATGGGGTATGTAATGTTTTAAAAACGAAAATCATTTGTATGTGATCAAGTTGACGCACGAGAATCTCGTATACATGTAAGATTAGAAATGGTACTGAGCCCCAATATGAAGATGAGCTTTCTTCAACTCTATCACGCACTTGTAAACTCTACATGTGTAAAATCATTACTCCTTCCTTCCCATTTATATAAGTTTGTTTTGTTTTTCACATGGATTAAGAAATCTTATTTAATATTATTGAAAAAGAGATTTTTGCCAAAACTTTTCTAATTTACCCTCATTTAATCATCAATAATTAATAGTAAATTATAATTGAAAGTAGTAAAGAAATAAGAGTATATTAATAAATGAACAAAACAAAACATTCTTAATAAATAAACAAGACTATATAATTGGAAGAAGAAAATAAGGAAAGTGAGCATATATAAATGGAACGGAGGGAGTAGTAATTATTTAGATAAAAAGTAGTGAGTTTCATAAAAATATGTGAATAATAAAATTATTATGAATATATGATTAACTTGTGTTTGATACCACACCTGCTGAGGGACCTACTCTTGATTAGGAAGTGTAGACTCCTGAGGACACGACAGCTCCCGTAAATCTTGTAGGATCATTCGACTTTCTAGAAGGTAAGAATCCACAATTACTAGTTAGACATTACTAATCAATGATGATAAACCTACTAATTATGTATAAGCAAAGTCAAGTGTTGACTCGCTGAGATGGTAGAAAGCTATGAAATCCGATATGAACTTAATACATGTAATCAAGGTTTGGACCTTGGTCAACCCGCCTAATGGATTAAAACTCATAGGTTGTAAATGAGTTTACAAGAAAAATGTCAATATGCATTGAAACAAGGAGATCTTCGATTTGATGTGAAAGTCAACATGTTTGATTTTATTAAAAATGAAGACGGATTGTGTGTTTACAAGAAGATAGTAGGAACATTTTCTTATTCCTAATATTATATGTATGAGACATATTATATGAAATGACATCCTTGTATTTCAATTGTTGAAATTATGGTTGTCAAATAATTTTTCGTGATAGATATGAGAGAAGTAACTTGATCTATAGAGATAAATTTAGAAGATTGCTTGACTTATCTCAATTTATATAGATAAAATTTTGAGAAGATGTTATAAGTAGAAAATGATCTGAGAGTTCATGGATACACTGATGCTAACTTTTAGTTAGACTAGAATGATAGCATATCTTAATTAGGATATTGGTTTACTCATAAGCGGTATGTTGGAAAAGTTCCAAACCGAAAATAACTGTTGATTCAATAATAGAAGCCTTATACATCATTGTTTTGGAAAGCAACAAAAGTTGTGGTCTGAATCAGGTTTGAACATTGTTGATCACATGCTTATGTATTGTAATAACAATAGAGCCATCTTGTAAGCGAAGAAACTAAGGTCTCATCAATGATTCAAACATGTATTAAGGCAGTATTATTTTATTGGAAAGATAATATAATGAAATAACGTAAAAAATGAACGAATTCCCATAAGTTATTAAATTGCAGATCCACTGATAAAGAGTTGTCGCAGCATAAACATGATGTCATGTAGACTCTTATATATAAGATACATAAGTGATTGGATCTAGTGCAAGTGGGAGTTTGTAAGTGTTATGCCCTAGGTCCAATCAACTTTGGACATAAACACTTTTAATGTATATATAACCGATGCATATTTATGGCAACATATATTATTTAGTCG